>CABHPH010133673.1:0-15956 GCA_902168325.1 Peromyscus nudipes
GTGTTTTCGTATGTGACGTCCACTGCAAGTCATTCTTGTGGCTTATTAACATAGTTCGACCCTTCCATATTTTACATCTATTTATTTAGTGCATGAATATGTATCTGTGTGTCTGTTTGTGTGTATGCAGGCATGCACGCCTTGGCATGTGAAGGTCAGAGGACAACTTTCGGGGAGTTTTTTCCTCCATGTGGGTTCCAGGGGTTGAACTCGGGTCATCAGGCTCGGTGGCCAGTGCCATTACTGACAGCCATCTTGTCCATGTCTTCCTCCTTGTTTTTGATGGAGCAGAACCTTTAGCTGTCTTCACCATCAGATGGGATTCTGAAGTATAAGCTCTCGTTGGTCCTACAAACTCCTGTTCACCCTGTGATTGAATGACACAAGCGTTTTCATTCTGGCTTTCTCACGCTAATGCTGAGATGTGGATGAGGTGTGGAGAAAAGGATGCTCTCCCAGGGTCCACCTGGTTGCAGAACCTTGCAGACACAAATAACGTGCTAGAGATAAAGCTGCCACCAACTGAATCCTGATAGTGGCTCACTCACATGCTTTAGTTTCCATGTGATCTGATTTATCAGGAGGAAACAAGCATGATTTAGAGGTTTTATGAGCATTTTACTTTGGATAAGTCATAATCAAGTGGTTATTTGTCATTTTTTTTAAAAATTGTCATTTGATTAGATCAGGGATGTCTTCCCTTTATTGCCCTGAGTCATTGTGAGTGGCTGCTTGCTAAGTAACCGTGTGCCATGAGAGGAAGAGGTTGGCAGCGTTCCCGCCCGACGGGCATCCTGGCACACTGCACAGAGAGAAGCATGTGACTGTGGCTCAGCAGAGTGATGGGATAGCCCAGCATGGAGCCCATTGCGGGAACACTTCCATTTCACCTTGGTGTGTTCATCTTCCCGAAAGGGGCTGGACTGATGGTGACCTTGCCTACTCCACACCACACACAAAGAAACAGCTGGGTACAGTTACTCACACCTGTAATCCCAGCTCATAAGATGTAGAGATGGGAGGCTAAGGAGTTTAAGGCTAGCCTTGGCTACATAGGGAGTTCAAGGCCAGCCTGAAGGGCTGTCTCCAAAAAAAAAAAAAAAAAAAAGCAAAAAACAAATGAAGAAACAAAAGATGTAAGTAAGTGTTTAAGGTCACATACACTCTGTTAAAATTCCAGAAGGATCCAGACCGCCAAAGTCAGGGGAGTCTCCCCATCCTAGACCTCACTATTCAGTAGGCAGCAGCTGTTTGGACAGTCCTCAAGGAACAAGGGCAGATTTTAGAGTAACCGACATTTAAATTTTAGAAAATGAAAAGACGGTTCTTATCAATTCTTTGGTCAAATCCATTAGTTTTTTACAGATAAGAAGACCAAGACGCGCATGACTGGGTCATTGCGATAAGCCGGTGGCGGTGGTGGTGGCAAATCCGTTTCAAAGCTTAATAAAGTAAATGGGTTGATTTTCGCCCTGGGCTCGACTCAATAATTCCTGATCTTGGAGAGAGGTGGGAGAGGCTGGCCGTAATGTGACACTTCTCGATATGCCTACCGTATGTCCTTGAATCCTGGACACGCCCTGATTGCAGTTTTCATCTCTCATTCTTTCTTTAAAATACTTTCATTCTCTCTCTCTCTCTCTCTCTCTCTCTCTCTCTCTCTCTCTCTGTGTGTGTGTGTGTGTGTGTGTAACAACACAGAGTATGTGTAGAAGTCAGAGGACAATTTACAAGCATCCATTCTCTTTCCACCATGTGGGTCCCAGGGGTTGTACTAGGTCATCAGGCTTAGCAGCAAATGCAAGTACCTTTACCTAAGAACCATATCACTGGCTCCTTATTTTTTTTTTTTATTTTGTTTTGTTTTCATAGGGTCTCTTTGAGTCTTAAACTGGCCTTGAACTTGCTGTGACCTTGAATTTTCTGGTCCTTCGGGTTCTACCCTCCCGGTGCGGGGACTTTAGCTCTGTGCCTTAGCCTGACCCTGGCTAAGCCTTTTGTTGTGTTTTGAAAGGAGACAAGGGAAACAAACATTTATGTAAAACCTGACTCACTCAACTTCATATAGTAAGTCACAATACCCATCTCTCCATCTACATTTTCAAGATTAGTCTTGCATCAGGAAAACCAAAGGTGTGTGTGTTATCTGTTTTACTTGCCTGCATAGTTTTAGCACTAGGCATCTTATTGGTATTGAAATCTAGACAAAGGCAGGAAATTGAAGAAATGGAAAAACTGAGAGAATAAATTCCTCTACCTCTGTGCGGTAAGGCCGTGGTGACTCTCAGTAATGTCGTAACCTGGAAAGGGCGGGTAAGGCAGGGCATCCAGATGCTGTCCTTGTTAGCATTCCATTACTGTGATGAAGACCATGACCCAGTCACAGTCCATCAGTGCGGGAAGTCAAGGATGGACCTGGAGGCAGGAGCTGATGCAGAGGCCATGGGGGAGAGCTGCTTACTGGCTTGTCCCTCATGGCTTGCTCAGCCTGCTTTCGTAAGAACCCAGGACCACCAGCCCAGGGATGGCACCTCAAACAGACGGCTGGGCCCTCTCACAGCAGTCATTCATCAAGAAAATTCCTCAACAAACTTGCCTATGGGCCAATCTGATAGAGGCAATTCCTCATCTGTTCCCTCTTCCTAGGTGACTCTAGCTTGTACCGAGTTGACAAAAAACTAACCAGCACAGACGCCATATTAAGAAACGCAACCTAATGTAGACAGACCACAGGGTTTCTGACCAGTCTCCTTTAGTTAGTTTCTCAGAGACCTAGAGGATGGATTCGGAGTCACTTGCAGTGATGGAGTCCAGCAAAGCCAACAAATAAAATGATTCCCTTTCCTCTAACCTTGTGTTTGACCCCCTCCTGGCTCCCTTCCCATTCTTCCTCTTTTTTCTTTTTTTCCCTTTCTGCACTGCCAGGGCAGGACTCCAGAGCAGCCTTTTAAGATCTGGCATTTACATTATGCTCTGGGAATTTACCAAGTCAAGTCTGGCTTCTCGTAAACACCAACTCACAACCAGGGTGGCACCAAAGAGGAACAATGGGATGGTCTCTGAGGGTTGGCCGCATCACAGAGGGCCTCATTGCAGCATACCCCTCCCCCTGTGTGTGGAAGATGGTCACACGACCCCTGGCCGGGAAAGCAGACACATCCTCTCCAAAGACCCTGAAGTAGGTCTGTTTACTCTTTCTCGGGATGATGAGCTTGCTCCGAACCATGCAAGAAGTAAGCAGAACCCAAGGGCCAAGTCACTGATCTCAGAGGTCTCCAGCAGAGGACTGCTATTAAATTTAGATCTTTCTCGAATCAAGTGGATAATAGGAAAAGAAATTGAGGATGGAACCAAGAGGAACAGCTTGTCTTTTCTTCCGGCGTCTTGAAGACTTGAGTTAAGGCTTTGTTGAGAAGACGGAGCTGGTGCTGGAGGAGACATTGGTTTGAGTGGGATTTGGAGCTGATCCTAGGATGAGAGTGTCCTGTTCAGGGGCAAAAAATGCTCGATCAGTGTGTGTGAGCTACTTGGAGGCATAATCTGTCCCTGCGAGGTAAGGCCTTCCAACGCTGCCAACCTTCAAGTGATGCCAGAGAGCCCCATTCTCCAACCGCCCTTGGGTTAGTTAATTCCACTTCCCTGTGACCTCTGCCTACCTCCCAGCTATCAACCCCCAGCCTGGCTCCCCTCCTAAGTTCTACCCTAGGTCTCCCCTAATGTGGCACCTCAGCTGACCTTTCCCACGTTCCTTGCTTAACTCTGCAGTGCCCACTCCATTTTGATTCTCTGAGGTGAATCGTTTTATTAGAAAGTGGAAATCTGAGGCAGGAACTGCAAGGAGAGAGATACCACTTACTTCCAGACATTTCGCCCAGCATCTGGCCCCCACTGTAGAGTGTTGCCTAAGGAGAGGTTTCCACTCTTGGGCTTGCCAGGTACGAGAAAGGAAAATTACAACGGGCTCTGTCTTTCTCTCATAATGACCTCATCATACATTCCAAAGCACAGGGAGACTTCAGCACTCAGGCCCGAGGCCTCTATCTGTGAGTCCATCTTAACCAACAGTGCTCTGAGCAAGAGTGCGTCATCGCTGGCTTTGCCTCCCGTGAAATGCAGCCTTCAGGAAAGGAGATGATTACATAAAAAGACAGTAGGTTCTTCTCCCGTGGGGAAGAAGGCCTCTGAGCTGAGACCCGTGCAGTGTGGCTCCTGGCCCGAACTGAGCACTGTCAGGGCTGATATGACTTTGACATGGAAGTCCCACGTGACACGTTTTAGATCACTCTGTAGATATCCAATTGTTGGGTGGGGTGAGCCTACCTTGTTTTATCTCAATTAAAAATGTTTGATTAAAGCCGGGCGTTGGTGGCCCACGCCTTTAATCCTAGCACTCAGGAGGCAGAGGCCGGCGGATCTCTGTGAGTTCGAGGCCAGCCTGGGCTACCAAGTGAGTTCCAGGAAAAGGTGCAAAGCTACACAGAGAAACCCTGTCTCGAAAAACCAAAAAAAAAAAAAAAAAATGTTTTGTTTGATTAAGTGAACAAAGAACATTCAAGAATAGATTTTAACTGCCTGCTCCAAGGATAGCACTAGAGGACAAATCATATACATTTTCACAGTGTCCTCAGGGACAAAAGGTTAGACATCTGAATGTCACCTCATCTGTAATGTACACAGACAAAAGAGTTATCTTTTATGTCTTCATTATAGGACTCTCTCCCTAAGTTTTCCATGTATAAGTTCTGAAAACCTGTTTGAGAGGTACTTGTCTTCTTCCTCTTCTACCTCTTCTTCTTCTCCTCCTCCTTCTTCCTTTTTGTCTTTTTTTTTTTTTTTTTTTAGAGACAGGGTTTCTCTATGTAATCTTCACTATCCTAGAACTCTCTGTAAACCAGGCTGGCCTCGAACTCAGAGATCTGACTGCCTCTGTCTCCCGATGCTCAGATTAAAGACACCCCCACCACCCAGGTGGTAATGTGCTTCTTAAAAGGAGATGAGTAAATACATTCTGAGGATCTGCTGGTTTTGCCCTGTTGATTGCTACATATAAATTTTTTAAAAAGGATGTTTTACATTTTATTTTATAATGTTTTCAATTTTTATTTATTTTGATTTGTATGGGTGTTTTGCCTGCGTGTCTGAGGGTTGCAATCTCCTGGGACTGGAGTTATAGACCGTTGTGAACTGCCATGTGAGTGATGGGAATTGAATCTGGGTCCTCTGGAAGAGCACTTATAACCACTGAGCCATCTCTCCAACCTTATTTTTTTTTATTTTTAAGTGTGAGTGCGTGTGCATGCACACACATGAATACATTGCACTCAAAAGCCAGAAGAAGGCATTGAATCTTCTAGAACTACAGTGACAGGCAGTTATGAACTTTCCAATGTAAGTGCCAGGAAATAAACTTGGGTCCTCTGGAAGATCAATAAGTTTTCTTATTCACTGAGTCATCTTTCTAACCCTACTTGGAAAATTTTCTGCCTTTTATATTATCTTAAACTAGGGGTCACTCAATGAAATAGCTGGTCTTGATGTTCAAAAGTCATGAACAGTAAGAGTGTATCAATAAAGTGTTCCACATAGGAAGAGATTAATGATATATGAGACCTAAATGGAGCTTGGACCCTGAATTGGCCATTTTGTGTGGGGTCTGAGATTCAAGAACTAGAACTGATGAAGGTGAAGGCTGTTTTTTTTTTTTTTTTTAGGAAATAGTCACTGAGTCAAAACAATGGAGTCTACAATGGACCCAGAAAAATATTATATGCTTGCTCTATATTGATTCTAATTTTAAAATTAATCTATTGAGAGGGTCTCATATATCCCAAGCTGACCTCTAACTCACTATGTAACTAAGGGTGACCTTGAATTTATGATCCTCCTCTCTCCACTTCCTCAGGGCTGGAATGACAGGTGTGTATGATCACCCTGTCTTGGTTTAGCTGGGCATCGAACCCAGGGCTTCAAGCTAGGCAAAGACTCTGCCAATGCAGCTACTCCCTGGTAATGTTCTGATTTTTAGAATTGTAAATAGGTAAAGAAAAAAGAAATGCAGCATTCTCCTGAGTACAAACAAAGCTATGCTGTCGGCTGATCATCCTGGGAAGACACTGGCATGAGCTTAGGGGGTCAGCCCTGTCACATGCTAATCCAGCCCTGCTCTTCTGAGGGGGCTGGCCATTCCAAAGTGCTCTGAAACTAACTAATACAGTATTGCTGCCTCAAACAGAATTCAGCGTGCTTAGGTTAGGTGTCTTCTCTGCACATTCCATGGATGGGAAGCGTCAGGCTGGAACCTAGAAGTATCTGAAGCCTGACTCAGATGTTTATGTGATTCATTCCTTCCCAGCTAGGAAAACACCACTTGCCCATTATCAAAGGTAGATTAAGAAAAAAAAAAAAAGAAACTGTGAAAATGCTAGGCGTGGTATCACAGGCCTGCAGTCCAGCACTCGAGGAGCTGAGGCAGAAGGATCCTAAGTCTGAAGTCAGCCTAGGTTGCATAGCAAAAACTCTGGATCAAAAACCAAATAAAAGAAACAGCAACAAAAACAACGCAAAAATAATGAAAAGAAAACTCAGTCTCAGCCTGTTGTTGAGACTGCAGACTTAGACTTCTAAAGATGGCTCTCACTCCTGAGTTCCTGTTTGCCATGCTGGGTATGTGCTCTTTTTAAAAATGACAACTGCTTGTTTATTTAGTTATTTAGGGTGTGTGTGTGTATGTGTGTGTGTGTGTTCTTTAATGGTTATGTAATATTCCATTGGATTTTAGTTAGATAGTTCATGTTAGGGGTGATCTAGTAGCTTGCTTATTTTTTTCTTTTAAGTTTTTATTTATTTAATTACTGTAGTGGGTGCACACCCGTGCAGCAGCCCTACATGGGTGGAGGTTAAAGGACAATATTTGGGAATCAGTTCTCTCCACTTTTCTGTGAGTTTGGGGGTTCAATCTCAGATCTCACGTTTTCGAGAAAAGCGCTCTACCCTCTGAGCTGTGTCTGCAGCTCTCTCATCTAGGGGCTTCTAGCATTTGCCTCTATAAATATCATTTAATTATCACTGTAATATGTATTATTGTTGTGATTTAGAAGCAGAAACGATTCATTAAGAGAGAAGAAAACAAGGCCCTCCAGGGGTGGCAGAGTCCTGGCGAACTTAGAAGGTGGGCGCTCATACTTAGTTTTTTTAATGAGCATCCTTGGTTAAATAAAAATTAGCAAAGGTGCTATACACTCCTAAGACATGCATGCCCAAATTACTTCTCAGAAGGATAAAGCTAACAGTAACCTTACAAATTGCCAAACAACACTCCATTTTTGAAACCTGGAGTATAAACTAAAAACCTAGGTAATACATCCTAGATCATTATTACTTTAAGTTTTTTATAACATCTTTGTTAGGTATACTCTGCTAAGTAGCCATGAATGGTTCTGAATTCTGCATATGTAATTTCTAGAAGTACAGTCCAAACAAGACCACTGAGGCCTCCTAACTGTGTACATATCGCAAACCACTTTTCAAAATAAAACTTTTTGGGGTTTTTCTTTCTTTCTTTTTTTTTTTTTTTTGAGACAGGGTTTCTCTGTAGTTTTGGTGCCTTTCCTGGATCTCACTCTGTAGACCAGGCTGGCCTCAAACACACAGAGATCTGCCTGCCTCTGCCTCCCGAGTGCTGAGATTAAAGGCGTGCGCCACCACCGCCTGGCTCTCAAAATAAAATTTAATTAAATAATTTTATTAAAATGTTAAATTTTTATTTCATCTTATGTGTATGGTGTTTTGCCTGAATATATGCACCTGCATGTCCGGTACTCAATGAGGCCAGAAGAGGACGTTGGATCCCCTGAAACAGTCATAGACAGTTGTGAGCTGCCATGTGGGTGCTGGGAATTGAACTCTGGTCCTCTGGAAGAGCAGCCAGTGCTATTAACTGCTGTGCATCTCTCCAGCCTCTTAGTTTTATTCTTAATTATGAGTGTATATCATGTCTGTTGGTATGTGTGATGAGTTCACGGTCCTGAAGGAGCCACAGAGGAGTTAAGTCCCCTGCAGCTGGAGTGCAGAAGGTGCTCTTAGCCACTGAGCCATCTCTCCAGACCCAACGATTTATTTTATCGAGAAAGAATTTTGTTATCTATCTCAAACTAGCCTCAAACTCACAGCAATCCTCCTACTCAGCCTCTTAACTGTTGGAATTAGAAGTGTGTAGCACCATGCCTGCTTCAAGCCACACTTGGTGGTTTATTTATTCATGTGAAATTGATCCTAGAATCTCTCAAGATGCAACCGCTGTGTTGTTGATTCAGGGTTCTGCCACCTTTCGGCATAGACTTTCATTGTATTTTTAGGGTCATTCATAACCTGCAGTAGATGAGTGAGGATGTTGTCCCACAGGCTAACTAACACCTCTGTCCCGGGCTCAGACCTAGCATTTGTCTCAGGATAATTCCAGTCGTCATTTTCAGAGAAATGAGCCGAGCTGGTAGCTACCATACAGTGACTGAGAACTTGGAGACTTGGAACTCTTGCTGGTTAATGGCAGAAGAGTCTGACAGTCTTGGGTTTGAGGCTCGCTCAGTTGAAGCTATCACTGCTGTGTGACAGTGGGTAAAGCCCTTACCCTCTCTGAGCCTTCCTTCCTTCATCTGTGAAAGAGGGTCACCGTGACACCTCTCTAACAGAGTAGGTGTACAGACGCCATGAAGGGACACACAAAAGCATCCAGCACTTGGCACTTGGGGACTGTATACTCCGTGACAGCTTCTGAGCGGTCTGCATTCTCCGGCGGGCTGTGTTTTCTCACTGTGCTTTCCTCCTTGCTGAGGAAGGCGTGTCACACGGGTTAATACTCTCCCTTGACAGGTAGGAATCCCCAGAGAGGCAGCAAACAGCCTGCCAACCTGCACTGTATGTCACGTGACTGGAGAGGCTGGGCAGGAGCCTCGGGTCTCTGACCCTCGGGGTGGGGCTCTTCCTTTTGCGAGACTGGCTTCCTGTTTCATAACTCCTGGTACCGGGAGTCCAGAGCTTCTTGGGCAAGTGTTGAGCCAGCCCTGCCCTGTTCTCCAGTTAAGGCTGGATTCAGACAGCCTACGGGCTGGTCTTCTGCAGAGGGCCAGGCTGTGTGTTTATTGGGATCTGCTGGCAATGTGGTCTCTGGAGATTACTGAGCTTTGCTTTTGAACACAGTCTTACCCTCAGACAGCGTAAATGAGTAGGCTTAGCTCTATCTTGGTAGAACTGTATTTACTGGAGCCAGCAGTGAGTGGCTGGGCCCATGAGCTAGGCTGTGGTTACCAACCCCTGGTACACAGAGCAGGGAACAACTTGGGCCAGGTATGTGGCAGACACCTGGGTACTGTGTACTTAATACATGAGAGCTTCTAAATGTCTCTTTTTCTTATGAATAATCATCCTAAAGTTATGTATGCTTCCATTTAAAAAATGATTGTGTTGTATTTAATGAAAGGAATTTTTTTTTAAGATTTATTTAGTTTATGTGCGTTGGTGTTTTGCATGTGTGTCTGTGTGAGGGTGTTGGATCCCCTGGAACTGGAGTTACAGACTGTTGGGAGCTGCCATATGGGTGCTGGGAATTGAACCCAGGTCCTCCGGAAGAGCAGTCAGTGCCCTCAACCACTTAGCCATTTCTCCAGCCCCAGGAATTTATATTTAAAAGATTTATTTATTATTTTTATTCATATGCATGTGTATGTGCCCACCTTCGTTTATGTACTACATGTGTGTGCATGCAGGTGCCCATGGAGGTCAAAGGGTGTTGGATCCCCTGGAACTGGAGTTACAAGTGGTTGTGAGCAACCTGATGTGGGTGCTGGGAACTGAATCCATGTCATTTGCAAGAGCTGGAAGCACTTTCTGCTGAACCATCTTTCTAGTTCTTGTTTGTTTATTATTTATTATTTTTATTTCTTGAGCGGGGAGGATCTCTCTATGTAGCCTTGACTGTTCTGGAACTCGATCTGTAGACCAGACTGCCCTCAAATTCACAGAAATCCATCTGCCTCTGCCTCCCAAGTACTGGGATTACAGGCATCCGACCCTGTGCTAGTCAGTTCTTAGGAATTTAAATTTTGGAGCACCGGAGTTTGCTGGGATTAAAGGCGTGCACCACCACACCCAGTCAGGAATTTAAATTAAAAAAAAATTCTTTCATGTTATTTTGCAGTGAAAACAGATTGGGAAAGAGTTTCTTATTCTCAAATGTAGATGAAAAATTATTTTCAGGTATTCTAAGCGTTCATTTTATCTATCCATTTGTTATTTTATTTTGGTTCTCATGTAGAGGGTAATTTTCAATTAAACTCTTTCTGGCGGATTTGGACGGCTTTTGTTTTAATTAGGAAGACATCTCAAATGCATTTCACTTTCACCCTTGTACCCATGTTGACTCGGATCATTAAAAATAATGGCTGGAGACACATTTGTACTTTCAAAGATCAGCTGCTGCCCTGTGCAATGTAGACAAGAATCAACATGTGGGTGTTCATGGAGTGTTTGCTTCAAGAACATTCCTCTGGGCAGTGGTGGCCTCCTAACCCCATGGCCAAAATACAATTAGCTGTATTTTTTCTACCAAAGTGTCCAACAATAGGGAGTGCACATGACCACTGGTTTTCGAAAACTTGCGTAGTTCTTTTGAAATATTGCCGTAGATAGTTTGACCCCAGCTGAATAAAGACACCTGTTTTCAAAACCAGTACTCTGTCACCTTCAATAATTATTCTGCAGTAGCCTGCCAAGAAATAGTTCTCATTTGTAACTCCTGATAAAGTGCCTTCAAAGTTTCAGTAATGTGCTCAACGATCAGCTGGAAGGGAGCAAATGCCACTTTCTGACGTCGAATCCTCAGACTAGAATGTTGGGGGATGAGGAGGTGGCTCAGTAGTGGAATGCTTGCCTAGTAGACATGAGATCCAGTGGCGCGCGCGCGCACACACACACACACACACACACACACACACACACATTGGTGCAAACTGAAAACCTAAAAGAAAAAAAATTTGGTTTTTTCTTCTAGCCTAGGCTGGCCTCAAACTCCCTTTGAACTCTGATCCTCCTGCATGTACCTCCTGAGTGCTGGAATTGTAGGCTTCAAGCATGTTAAGCAGGCTCTTTACCCTTGGACCACATCCCCAGCTATCACTGTCATTTTCTGAGAGTGTTATTACACTGAGCATGTGCCTCTGTCTGTCCCTGTTGCTGAGAAGTAGGGTTGTGTGTGTGTGTGTGTGTGTGTGTGTGTGTGTGTGTGTTGGGGTTCCCTAGCACATAACTGACTTTGTTCTCAGCTTACCATCATTCAGTTTTATGACCATCCTATCCAGCAATCATACACGCTGGGTTTTGAATGAGGCTACTCTGGGGACCCATGCGTCAGCCATCACTATTCTTAACCCACTTGCCATTTGAAGGCCACACCTCATAAGGAGATTCATGTGAGTGATGCAAACAGGCAACAAAGGTCGCTTTCAGGACGTCAGTGTGTTCTGTCTGTCCTAAGGGTGTGGGAAATAAGGACAGAGGAGACAAAAATCTATCCAGCCCATAAACGTTCATCTGTTTTCCTTATGGGACAGATTCTGCAGAAAACGCCGATGCACTTCTAACTATTGGGGATAATCAGAATGACAGGGGAGTGACCCAAAGGTGACTACAGTGGGGATCGCAGCATCAAATACCGTAGGCACTTTCTCTCCTCTCTTAGATCAGGAAGTGGACGGATGAACGCTGGTGTTCAGCCCCATTTCTCTCTTTGTGTTGAGTTCAGGACCCGAGTTCACTCGTGGTGCTGCTCACATTTACAGTGGGGTTCCCTCCTCAGTTAACGCTTTCCAAAAACTTCCGTACAGATATGCCTGTCCGTTTGTTTCCATGGTGATGCTACATCTCATCCAGTTGACTGGAGCGTCACCATCGCAGCTGTTCTGGGCAGGTTCTGATTCTTCCTCTGAAAGTCCTGCCCAGTCTTAATTTCTGGGTAAGCTGAAGTTGAACTCCTTGGACTAAGCCGTGAGTGGGCACAGTTGCTGTTACCACCTGCTGGTGCGTGGGTATGGCTTTGGAGGGGTTACAGAAAGGATATTGTGCTTTGTAATAAATAGGAGGAAGTGATTCTTCAGATACTTCCTTGCTTTCATTTTCTAGAATTTTCTAGAAAATGAGCCCTGGGGGCAGGGGAAATACAATCATTTTAATTCAAGGTCTTCCACTGTCAAAGTGGTGAATCCGAAGGTAGTTTTCTTACGAAGGAAAAATTCACACCTCGGAGCAGAGCGTTTATGTTTTGGAACTCACAGTGTTAAGAGAACTTTTGGAAAGGCTAGGGTGGCTTGCCTGTTACCTATAATCATGTATTTCTGTTTTTGGAGTATGTTTTCCTTAGTGGGTGACGACATTCCTAAAATAGAGCTCGCGGCCTCCAGTGTCTGCGGTGGCAGGCCAGGGTTCTGTTGGCTACTTGAGGCAATATTCTATGAACGTGACCCTTCCGCAGAACACCCAGGCCAAAGAGCTGGCAGTCCCTAGTGCCAACAGCCCCTTTCCAAGCGCTGCTCTTCCTGTGCATGGACAAGGCCTCATTGGATGGTGGTAACCCAGCCCAAGAGACAGGAAGGCTCGCTGTTTCCTGTCACTTAGTTCCGGTCCAGTTTAGTACCTGGGCTTTTCTTTAGTTATTGCCACACCCACTGATCCTCTGGTCTTTACAGTAAGCTATGTACACCTTTTTGCTGGGAGGGGAAGGGAGCTAAATTTACAACTATAGGCAGAACAGGAAGGGAGAGAATGTCCCAAAATGTGAGGCAAAAGGCTGAAGAGATATGTGGAGATTCAGTCAGGATAGAGAAAGCCAAAACCTTCCTGAGTGGTTTACACTGTTTGTGATACACTGGATGGTTCCCCACCTTCCCAACTGATGGCTTTGGACAGACACTGTGAAGGTTTTCTTTTTCTTTCTTTCATTCTTTTTTTTTTAAATAATTTATTTGACTTCATTTTATGTGCATTTGTGTGAAGATGTCAGGTCCCCTGTAACTGGAGTTACAGACAGTTGTGAGCTGCCATATGGGTGCTGGGAATTGAACCTGGATCCTCTGGAAAAGCAGTCAGTGCTCTTAACCCCTGAGCCATCTCTCCAACCTGAAGGTTTTCATATTTGGTTTTTTTAACCTCTCTGTCCGACTTCTGCCCTCTGACATTTTATTTTAAAGCTACAATTTTATTCCCAGTCAAACTCTTGATCAAAGGCGAGGGTAGAATGGTGTAAGTTTTCAGGAAACAGCTACTGCTGGTGAGGAAGCACACTAGCAAGTGATACAGGAAGTAGCAGACACAGCATGAAAGAGACCGGAAACGTCCAGGTGCTGATGGTGGGGAATCCCAGAGTTACTGTTGTGCTTCCTAAATGTCACGGGTTTGCGAGGCCGTTTTGTTCATTCAGTGGATTGACAGACTACCCCCCGACAGTTCAGTGCCATGAGAAGAGATTTGGAGGAATGACAAAAAGTTGAAGGTAAGTTAGTGTCATGGTTGATTCTAACTGTCAACAAGTAAAGCCTAGAATCACCTGTTAAGAGGTCTTCTGTTTTGGAGACAGCGTCTCAGTGTGTAGCCCTGGCTGGCCTGGGCCTCACTGTGTAGACCAAGCTGGCCTTGAATTCACGCCTACTTCCTCCAAGTGCTGGGATTAAAGGTGGGCACCCATGCCTGGCTTGGAGAGTTTTATGAAGACTTTTCTAGATTAGGTTGGCCTGTGGGACTGACCGTGAGAGTTTGTCTTGACTGTTAATTGACGTGCGAAGACCCTGAATGTAGGTGGCACCATTTTATGGCTAGAGCCCTGGACTGTCTAAGAGTAGAGAAAGCCAGTTGAGAGCAGACAAGGAAGGGTCCATTCGTGTCTCTGTTCCTCACTGTGGGTGTCATGTGACTGGCTGCTTGAGTTCCTGCCTCAATTTCACTGCAAGGATGGGCTACCACCTGGATTGTGAGCCAAGGAAACTCTTTCCTCTCTTACGTTATTTTCTGTCAGGGTATTTATCACAGCAGTAGAAGCTAGAATAGCTAGTGTGAGCTATATAAAATACTACTCAAAGGCTGGGCGAACATACAGCTCAGGGGTGGAGCACTGGGAACAGCATGGGTGAGGCCTGGGTGAGATCTCCACAGTGGAGAACACGAAACAAAACAAAAGTTGAGGAAACACTGTGACTCACTCCGGAGAAAATAGGAGGATCAGGAAAGGGAAAAGAGATTCATAATTTACCACGTGACTCAGCTGGAGGTAATGACACCTTACTGCGGAGTCTGTTCTTTCTAAGTTTCCGTGTAGTTACATTGGGAAGGTTATTCTCATTCCGTAAAGGCACATATAGGAAAAAACATTACTAAGTCCTCAATAAAGTCAGTAAACGATGTCAACAACTGAGTGATCACAAAATACATACAATTGTTACCAAAAACAACCTGAAAGACGTTGGTGCTGGGAAGAATTGCAGAGAAGCAGGCTGAAGGGCTGGACTTGAACTGGTTGTGTGGTGGTATTGTGTTCCCCAAAATATTGTGTACCCTAATAAACTTATCTGGGGTCAGAGAACAGAACAGCCACTAGATACTTAGGATGGGCAGTGGTAGCACATGCCTTTAATCCTAGCATTCCAGAGGCAGAAATCCATGTGTTCAAGGGTACAGCCAAGCATGGTGACTCACGCCTTTAATCCCAGAAAGCAAGCCTTTAATCCCAGGGAGTGATGGTAGAAAGCAGAAAGGTATAAAGGCGTAAGGACCAGAAACTAGAAGCATTTGGCTGGTTAAGCATTTGGCTGGTTAAGCTTTTAGGTTTTGAGCAGCACAGTTCAGCTGAGAGCCATTCGGATGGGAGGACTCAGAAGCTTCCAGTCTGAGGAAACAAGATCAGCTGAGAAGTTGGCCAGGTGAGGTTAGCTGTGGCTTGTTCTGTCTCTCTGACCTTCCAGTGTTCACCCCAATAACTGGCCTCAGGTTTGATTTTATTAATAAGAACTTTTTAAGATTCCTGCTACATGGTTGCTTTTGATAAATTCACAGAATTATTAAGTCTGCGCCTATATAACTTTATATAAAATTAATAGAACATGAGAAAGGTCAAGAGAGAGGTGCTGGAGGACGTGCTCCACACGATGAGTGTGTGAGTGAAGGAAGCAGAAGCCAGGCATGAGAAAACCAGGGTTCCTTCTCGGGAGAGGGGGAAACGACATGGCACGCATCTTTGGGACAAAGCAGAGAAGATACAGTTTCTGATGCACTAACAATCCAAAAAGTATGGTGGCACACGCCTTTAACCCCAGCACTCGGGAGGCAGAGGCAGGCGGATCTCTGAGTTCAAGGCTAGCCTGGTCTACAGAGTGAGTTCCATGATAGACAGGGCTACACAGAGAAATCCTGTCTTGAAGAAGCCAACCAACCAACCAACCAACCAACCAAAATATCTCTCTGGGAAGTTGCACAGATCTGGAGTTCTGGGATAGTTAATAAGTATCTGGAAAACTCAGCGTTTGAGGACTTCGAGATAAGTGTTAACCTGAGAGAAAAAACTAACAGAAAAATGAATTATACTGTGCTGCTTAGGCAAGCAGTACAAAATTTACACAATTGTGACCATAGATACATGTAAGAATAATGAATCACAACTTCTTAAGCAAATATAAATATTGAGAGGGCAAAGGGGAAGTCAATGGATAGTGTCTAAACTCATAAAAGAAAAAGTAACATAACCCAAGCCGGGCGTTGGTGGCGCATGCCTTTAATCCCAGCACTCGGGAGGCAGAGCCAGGCAGATCTCTGTGAGTTCGAGGCCAGCCTGGGCTACCAAGTGAGCTCCAGGAAAGGCGCAAAGCTACACAGAGAAACCCTGTCTCGAAAAACAAAAACAAAAACAACAACAACAAAAAAAG
>CABHPH010133675.1:0-15120 GCA_902168325.1 Peromyscus nudipes
TGGTTGGATTTAAGTCCTTCACAGTATGAAACACATACTTAGCACTCTTATCAAGCCAAGACCCAGTGGTTTGTCAGGGCATAGGTCCTAAGGGAGATCCTACTACTCTTATTCTGTCAAATGAATGTAGTATTAAGCTATCTCCTAAAGAATTATCACTATAACAATAAATTAATCCATCTGAATATAACCATAATTTCAGTTCTCTGGACTCTAATAAGAGAGCTTCTATTTGCAATAGGTGGTGGTTAGTACATAGACTCACAACTGGTCAAGAAGCAGTTTGTATGGGGCTTCAGAATGCTCATCCATAAATGGAATATCTATGCAGTACCCTTCCTCCCAAAATGCATGGATCATTTTAAAAGGGGGTTTAGAAACATTGAAAGAGCCATGGTAGTGGAAACAGTATGTTCTGGACATACCAGAGAGACTAGACATATGAACTTATAGTGGTCATAACAGCATGCACAAGCCCTATACGGGCTCCAACCACACCAAATCACAGTATGAGAGTTGAAATGGACACAAAAATCACATCCCTAGAACAGAAGTCATTGACAACGGACAGCTGCTAGGAGAGGGAAGTCTATTTTCTAAAAACAGTTTAGCCCATGGTTATTTAACTGCACTGCAGTGGAAGGTCACATCCAAGAATAAATGGGGATCACAGATTAGAGGTAATGGATATATAAAAAGGAGGGATGTAAAGCTAGGTAGATAGGGAAGGGGAAATGGATCTTGGAAGAGTTGGGTGGGGTGAATATGATCAAAATACATTGTACGAAATTCTCAAAGAACTAATAATTAAAAAAAACACAAACAGGATCCATTTTTTATCTCCAAAAAATGCACATCAGCATCACAGATGCCAGCTTGGCAAAATACAATTGGAAAATATTCCAAGTAAGAGATCTAGGAAAAAAAATCTTAGTACTGGTATGAAAATCAATGGAATAAAATAGAGGACATAGACATAAGTCTACACAGTTCTAACTATGTGATTTTGAAAAAAAATTCAAAAACATAGAAACTAGATAGCTTATTCAATATATACCTGGAAAACCCGAATATGCACATTCATGAAAAGGAAACAAGATCCTTATGTCTTAACCTCCACAAAAATGAACTCCCAATGGATCAAAAACTTTAACATAAGACGTTAAACTCTGAAACTCTGAGAAGAAAATGTAAGGTAAAAGATTCATGGTATAGACATATACAGAGACTTTCTGAATAGAACTCTGGTCACTAGGGAAATAATGCCCACAATTGACAAATGAGATATCATGAAATTACAAAGCTTCTGTATAGCAAAGAAAACAGTTAATCAAGTGAAGAGACAGCCCACAGAATGGGATAAAGTCTTTTCTAGCTATATATGTGACAAATGATTAATATCTAGACTACACAAAGAACTAAAAAAACCCTAAGCAACAATAAATCAAACAACCTAATCAATAAATGAGCTAATGAAATGAACAGACAGTTCTCAAAAGATAAAATACAAATGGCCAATAAACAGATAAAAATGTTCAACCTCACTAGTCATCAGATAAATGCAAATTAAAACCACATTTAGATTCTAACTCACCTAAAGTCAGACTGTTAGATTTAAGAAAAAAAATTCTGATGAGAGTGAACCAAGAAAATCCTCTTACACTGCTAATGGGAATGTGAACTAGTCCAGCTAATAGATATTTATGGAGATTTCTGAACAAACAAAAATGTATCTACCATATGACCAATCTGTACCATTCCTAAAAGAACATAATCTAACATATGAGACACTTGTACATCAATGTCTTTTGGGACACCATTCACAACAGCTAAAAAATGAAACCAATCTACATGTTCACCAACAGAAAGATTGATAAAGAATACATAAGAATATATACAAAGTGGATTTTTTAGCCATAAAGAATAATGAAGCAATGTTATTTTCAAGAAAATAGGCGGAAGTAAAGATAATCACAGTAAGTTAATTAAGTCATTGCCTAGAAGACAGATCTTACAGGCTTTTGCTCACATGTCACTTCATGATTTTATAAAGATTCATAAAATTGTGTGTGTATATACAACAGGAAAATAGATACAAAACTCTGTGTCTGAAAACGGATACTAACTAATGGGAATGTGAAGGATAAGAAAGAGTAGTGGGTACAGTAGAGAATATGCTTAATGTGAAATAAATCCTTTTTAAGAACTGTCCTCATGTAACAAAATAACACACACATTTTATATATATATATATATATATATATATATATATATATATATATCACATACACACACAATGAGACGTTTTATTTCAGTTAAATCTCCTCCCCATTCTACTCTTCGAATTTCACACCTATTTGTCTACACCATTTTCCCCTCCATTTTTGTTTTTTAAACCCACTGAACGTATTTAGTTCTGCCTATATGTGCATGGGTGTAGTGTCATCTCCTGGAGCATTGTAGCCTCTCAGGAATTTATTCCCTAAAGGAAACAAACCCTTCTTCCCCCAGAAGCCATGAGTTTCCAATAGTTCCTCAGCTAGAGATGAAACATCATGAGCCCATCCTCCATTCATGCTGAGGTTTTATTTTTTGAAATTAAAATGTAATTGCATTATTTTCCTTTTATCTCTCTTCTCTCTGTCCACTCCCATGGACATCGCACTCCTTTGCTTTCTCTATCAAATTCCAAGTAGTCAGCTCTGAAATCACATAATACAAGGAATGCCATATGGAATAGACCATATGTATATATTTAGGAATATATATGCGTATATGTATATTTATACTATATTATATATATGGAGTGGGTTAATAACAGCAATTAAATAATAAAAGACTAGAAGTCATGTTGGAACTTGGATGGCTTGATGTTATGCGGGCTTTATTCCTGCAGGTACTATGAATTTATGTGTGCAAATGCATCCATCCTGTTATATTTAACAGCTTACATCTGCTACTTCTGACTCTATAAAATTCTCAATAAAAACAAAATGAGTTTTATAAAAAATGTGCAAAATTAATGGAAGAGCTTTAAGATAAATTACTATTTGATTTTAAAAAAATGTTTAAGTTTAGTAATGTCAAAATACAAGAGACTCCCTAGCTTTTGACTGAGGTTGGGGGTAGCTGGAAAGAAGAAAATTACAATCTGTGAAATTTCATGGTTACTGTATATATTAATTAACAAATGGATGTTTTGCCGCTCTAAACCTCCTTTTCTTTTTGAACATTTAAATTTATTTGGGCACATCCTTCTTCAGCTTTGATTTTAGAGGTAATGTTATGTTTTAATGTTTTCCTTCTATATTGAACAATTATTAGATCAATAACATTGTGATATGTAAAATTGTCTTTCTTCACTTTACTAGTATATATTCTATCTGGTATACTGATATGCAAATGGCATCCTAAAACAAAATAACCTGAGTTCAGAGCTAATGCTCTATTAAGGCAAAATCAAACAAAAATGTTGATGATATTATTTAGATAGCCCATATTTTTCCTTCTAGAAAAGACAGTAATTAAACTTAAATCTTGAAAATTAAAAACAAAGATATAAAAGCAACTCTATTCCCTATCACTGGATAAATGAATGAGCAAAATATACTATAGCCATACAATGGAACATAATAAATTGTATTTAAAAATGAAGTAATGATACATGTTAAATAAATGGATGAATGTTAAAATGGTGCAGTAATTGAAAGAAGAGAAATAGAAAGAGACATATGTCTGTAGATATAGTAGCTAAGTATATGGCTGTCGGGGGGTTGAGGAGAGTGAGAAATGCTGTGAGTAACTGTCCTCTGAGTGGAGCAACTGACATCTTGGGGTCTACTTATTGCAGATGCTTCATCCCAGCTGGGATTCTTGATGATTCACACTGCTCCATGGAGGAGCAGAGTGGGAAACCAGACCTCACCTGAGGGACTCCCTATCACCTGTTCCAGAAACTCTGCCTTAATTTCATGTGCTCACAGGGAGGGGCTAGAGTATATGGGCCTGGGAAGACTAGGGGAGGGGATTTCATCAATTTGGCTATTGGGAAGCCCTTGATCTTGGTGAGTGAAGGCTTTCCAGGTGTGATCTGTTAGGGCTTAGGGAGGATCCCACTCATCCTTGTAAGTCACCCCTTACCTACGCTCTGTGAGGAAGCCCAATAACAGAATTGATTCCCCAGAGTAAACTTTGGTGGAATCATGCCTTGGTTTGTCACTGGGACTTTTAAGAGACGGGGTAGATGTTGCTTATAACTTAGGACGGACTTGTATCAACACATGGTGAAGACAGTATCCTGGGTATACAGATTGGTAATGGTTACAAACCTTTGTGAACATGCTAATGACCATTGGATTGTGTACTTCAGCAAGGTGCATTTTATCTTAATAAAGTATATCTCAACAAAAATAGTTAACCCCTTCATTGTGTGAAGGGCATTTTGAAAAAGAGATGCTCATGCCATAGTGGTCAAGAAGAAAGATGTCTAAAGAATGCCTGTGTTAGTGGGTTTCTGTTTTCTCTTCATGTTCTACTTCAGGCTTGAGATAACACTACTCATATTCTTTTCCCAATAGAGAATGAAACCCTCACAAATAAACCTAGAAGAGTATTTTACTACTTTCTTAGGCATATCACAAACCATTCAAGTTAACACTCAAGATTAACCACTGAAGTCAGTACTGGGGCATTAAGTATGGAAACTCACTTAAGGAATAAATCATGTAGATGTAGAGAATACAAAACAAATAAAATAGACTGAGAAAGAATTTACCAAGGAACAGAAAGATAGTAAGGAGCAAGGTATTTCTTGTAAATATACAAATTAAAATTAAAAGAATACAATTAATAATTAAATTTCAGGAAGGTCAAATTAGATGGAAAACTTTTCAAAATCCATTTGATTCGGCAATTAGAAGAACACGATTGCTAACCTTTATCCAGACAAAAATGGATAAGGATAAGGCTATTGCAGTGGATTGAAGAAGGAATGTAAAATCTAAGGATATAATACTAATTCATACACCTTTTGATTTCAGATGAAGAGATAGTATGGGGGAGGAATTAAGCACCACATTGATTTTTGCTATTAATTCATAAGTTTAGTATCAAAATTAAGATGACAGTATTCTTAAATTTACATTGGAAAGGGGCTATAGAAAATGAAAAATTAAAACACAGAAGTGTAAGAATAGGTAAATTTAGACCCATTTGATTAAATGGTATTCAGAAAAAGAGAAGAGATAACCTTTGCACCTGAGAAGTTAACATGTCTTGTAAATGTTGAGGGAGAGATAAGGTAGGAGGATCCTGTTTTCATCACTGATATACTGCGGTTGTCTGGATTCCTCAGTTCAGAAGACACTATTGTTTAACACAAGAATTTCTGTGGGGATAGAGCTATAGTCATCATTACAATGAGGTGCCATAATAGCAGAATACTTGCTATTTACACTAATAACAGGAAAAGAGGCCTAATTCTGTTACAATCTGCCTGCATTTTCTTGGATAATTAAACTCTTATCTCATTTTGGATTTTAGATAAAATAAGGTGACGGATTACATTAAAGTTCTCTAAAGTCCGTTCTGAATGAAAATTGCATAATGTTTCGAATTTATTGAGAGCATTTCTGTGATATAGAATTTCTGTTGGATTGAAATTATTTTCTCGTGTCCTATTTGCCTGTGAGTATCCATGGTTTCAAGGCTGAGTACAAAGGGTATTATCAATGTCAAATATAATTTAAAAGTTATGATTCATTTGTTGGGAATCTGTTCTGCTTCTGCTCAGAACCAGATTTTAAGGCCTTGGTGGCATTACTGAAATCTTCATTTTTTTTATTTTTACAAATAAAATCTAAAGGCTCTCTCACATCTAAAAGCCGTAGGTATATATGTGTGTATCTAAAAGTTGTTTTCTTTTTTTTTGTAATGTGGATAATATAATCATTGGTACAAATAATATAATTGAGCACTTCAGTATGAGTTAAAGATTCTGAAAAAGTATGTTATTCTGAGATTTGCCTTAATACACTCCTTCCAAAACAATAACAACAAACACTAGAGAAACATAGGTGGAATAAAATTAGAATATCATTGCTAACTATTGAACAAGTTGGATTACAGAACTTGATATCTATTGCATTATTATAGCTTTGGATATAATGACTCTAAAATATTTGGAATTGCAACAGGGAAAATAATTACTGGCAACATGTAGCATTTGCCTTTATAATAGTTTGCTTTGTTTTGTGCAGATTCACACCAATAACCATGAGTTGGCTGAGCCTACTGGCTGACAAGAAAGTAATGTTTTTCATTAAAAATATAAGTAACACTATCTCCTTGCTACACGTTGGATTTTGTGTGCTTCCCAAATTTCCATATGTTCAAGACTTGTTCTCTAGTTTGGAGAGTTGGTAAAATCCTTAAGAAGTGAGGCCTGGTGTTAGGTTTCAAAGTAATTACTAGGTATTCTATGGAAGTTGACTGTGAGATCCTGGTCTTTTCCATTTTCTTTCAATTCCCAGTCATGATATAAACAGCTTTTCTAGGCAAACTGCTTTTCACCGTAATGTACTCCTTGCACATAGATTCAAAAGCAGCAGGGCTGTATTAGCTTCTTTTCTCACTGCCGTGATAAAATACTTAGTAAAAGAGACTTAAGGAAGGGTTTATTTTGACTCACAGTTTGAAACAAGATCTAATCTAGAATAGTGTGGAAGGCTCAGCAGCAGGAGTGTGATGTGCCTGGTCATATTTCATCCAGAGGTAGGAAGCAGAGGAAAATGAATGTTCATGCTCACCTAGCTTTCCCTTGTTATTCTATTTGGGACCGAAGTCCATGGAATTGTGCCACTCACATTGAGGGTAGGTTTTGCCTCTTCATTTACATCTCTTTGGAAGCAGTCTTACAGACACACGTAGAGGTGTGTTTCCACAGTGACTCTAAATAATAAAGCAAAGTGTACAAGTTTAACCATCACAAGAACCAACTGACTATAGACTGAAACATCTGAAACTAGGAACCCACTCTAATTTAACAAGCATTCATCTCTGGATTACAGGTAATGGTGCCATTCTACCTTAATTTAAGAAAATATATTTTAAAAACTAATTTTAAATGTATGTTTAAAAATTAATATACAAAGTATTGTTTCATTAACTCATTTTCAACAGAATTTCTTTTTGTTGATCCTTTTCCTCCACAATCCCTCATCCCTCTGCCCTCACTGTACCTTTCTACCTCCAGTAGACTCCTTTCTCCTTTTTCATGTTACATGTGTTCTACAACTCTTCCCCCTTAACACTTATATTTCTTTTTGCATGGTTCCCTTTCTAGTTTCATGACATCTACTCAAACTACACGTCCACATACATATACCATATAAATATGTTTCATGTATATTAAAATCTAGACTCTTGATGACAGAGCACATGTAGGTTAGTATTTGTCTTTCTGAGCTGGGGTTACTTTGCTTAACATAGTAATTTCCAGATATACCAGTGAACATTTTTCCTGCAAATTATATAGTTCCATTTTTATTGATGACTGAAGAAAATGCCATTATGTACCACAATTTCATTATCTATCCGTCTTTTGATGGGCATCTAGGCTGATTCATTATCATTGTTATTGTGAATAGAGAAGCAACAAGCATGGATGTGTTTATATCTGTGGAAGGATGTAGAGGTCGTTGGGTTTATGACAAGGAATGACACAGCTGGGTCATATAGCAGCTCTATTTTTTATTGTTTTCAGAAAATTCCACATTGATTTTTCATAGTAACTACAACTTTTACAATCCCACCAGCAGTGAATAAGGATAAACTTTCCTCACATTTTTGTAAGCATCTGTTGTCATTTGTTTTATTAGTAATAGTCATTCTGTCTGGGAGGGACACGAAATTGCAAAATAGTTTTACTGTGTATTATACTGATTGGCTAAAGATATTGAATACCTGTAAAAATTATTTTTAGCCATTGTGTTTTCCCTTTGAGAAAGGTCTGCTCATTTCAGTTGACCATTTATTAGTTCGCACTTTGGATTTGAGGAAGGATATTTAATTTCTGCAGTCCTTTATATATTCTAAGCATTAACCCTTAGCTGAAGTGTTGTTGATAAAGATTGTTCTCCTGTTCTAGATGTTGCTTGTTGATTCTGCTAACAGTTTCTTTTGTTGTACAGAAGCGTTTTTTTTATTTCAAATAATTTCATTTCTTAATTCTTAGAGCTGTTTACTGTTATTAAAATCCTTTTCTTGCATATGCATGAATCTTGACATGTTTTCTCTATGTTATCTTCATCCACTTTCAGCTTTTTAGGCTTTGAAGTTTTCTTCTACATTTAATTGATCTTTGTGAAGTACAAGAGATATTGCATCTCACTTAGTTTTGTATTAGTTTATTTCAAAGTTCTCTAATCTCTTCCATTAGCCTGCCTATTTATATTTTATACCAGTAACATGCTGTGTTTATCACCATGACTATGTAGAATAATTTGAGGTCAGATTTTGTGATAACTTCAGTAGTGTTCTTTCCACCTAAGACAGCTTTGACTGCTCACTAATATTTGTTTCCATATAAATTTCAGGATTGTTTTTCCTACTTCGGTAAAGAATATTATTGGAATTTTAGTGGAGACTGCATTGAAGCCATTGATTATTTTTGCAACATAACCATTTTCAAAGCACAAATTCCACAAATTCAGGAGATCACTATATCATCCACTGCCTTCTTAG
Source organism: Peromyscus nudipes (assembly GCA_902168325.1). Classification (NCBI taxonomy): domain Eukaryota; kingdom Metazoa; phylum Chordata; class Mammalia; order Rodentia; family Cricetidae; genus Peromyscus; species Peromyscus nudipes. Next base: position 8,743 of record CABHPH010133675.1, read on the forward strand.
GTACATTTTTCAATATTTTAGAATTTTTGTTGCAAAGGTCTCTTTGAAGCATGGTCTTTTTTCCTCATCTAGGCATTATATGATTCCATCTTGGAGCAGAATACATCTTGTCCAGGTAGCCTTTAGAACTCATTGAGTTGAACAATACAGAGAAAGGTAGGTATATGGAAATGGTAATGGGGCAATTGAAACTTCCTAATAAATGGAGAGGAGGATCATAGGATCTCATTTAGGAATCCAGCCATTACAACTTTCTGCCTTCCAACAGCCACAAAGTTGCAGTCATCATCCATGATGCAACTGCTTAAGGGTCACTGACACTCCTGTTAGTAACTCCTTACTAGGAATGCTCTGTACATAAGTCCAATTAAATCAATGATTGACCAAGTTGTACTTTAATAAAATCATTATTTTGATCTGTCAGTGATACCTAATTTGGGTGAGTAGAGATTTGTTTACCTCTCCCCAGGAAAAGTTAATATAACAAATTGGTGCCAAACACAGGACAGAACAAAACTCAAGATCAATTTTGGAGAATCGACTGCATGACTTTTTTCTTTTGTAGAAAGTCATGCATCTGAGGTTGAAGAACTGAGAGTGGATCATCTGTCATAGGAACCCCAACTTGCCTATTCTTTCCTATGTGACATATGGTGGTATACATTTATATGGTAATGGGTAATGGGCTCTTCTACAGATATTATGATATGTAACTCAGAATCTGGAGATAGGGTAGTAATGAGGGAAAGCCTATGGTGGCTATAGTCTATGTAGGCCTCCTTTATGACTGAGGTCTGCCATATGAGTATGAGGATACCCTAAAAACAGTTGAAGGTGTAGAGCACACATTGCGATCCTTGAGAATGGGATAGTTGTGACAAGATTGTTGAAGAAAACCTTTGTGATGACTATGTGGCCGGTGCTATGAGTAATTAGACAAGCACTGATGTCTGTCAAGGGGAAGATTTCTTGTATAGAGGCAGCATTACATGAAAAAGGACATGACACTAATTTCTCCACATTAACTGAATTTTTTTTGATTACTGATAAAAGGGAGGATGGGATAAAGTTTAGTTTGTCACTTCTTACATCTGGTGATCCAAAAATAAAAAGTGTATAAATTAGATCTGTGTGAAAGAGAAAAAAGTGGGATCCAAAAGGTTGAAACCCATGGGACGAGTTAGATAACAGAAAAGAGCCTAAACAATGTAAGAATTGTAGAATGAATCTTAAATGATCTTATTAATGAGAACAAACCTGGAGCCAGGTGTTGGGGTGAACGCTGGAAGATCAGAGAAGCAGAACAAGCCACAGCCAACCTCACCTCACCAATTCCTCAGCTGATCCTGTTTCCTGAGACTGGAAGCTTCTGTGTCCTCATCCCAGTGGGTCTCAGCTGAACTGCTGCTAGAAGCCTAAAAGCTTAACTAGTCAAATGCTTCCAGTTTCTGGTCTTCACGCCTTATATACCTTTCTACTTTCTACCATTACTTCCTGGGATTAAAGGCTCACTTTCTGGGATTAAAAGCATGAGTCACCATGCTTGGCTGTATCCTTGAACACACAGAGATCCAGAGGGATTTCTGCCTCTGGATTGCTAGGATTAAAAGCGTGTGCTACCACTGCCTATCCTCTATATTTAATATTGTGGCCATTCTGTTCTATGACCCCAGATAATTTTATTAGCATGCACAATATTTCGGGGAACACAATACCACCACAAAGAATGTTAGAAGATACCTCTCAGGTCTAACCATTAATATAGACCAAGGAAAAAAATTCTTGATTCAGTGTACAGATGGTGGTTTTAATAATGACATGATGTAGAAAACCATTATACTCAGGGACTATTCTACTCTGAAGTCCTTGAATTGAGAAGCAAGAGGTGAAGGAAACTTTCATAGCCTTATTTGTGGGTCTATAACACATGGATGCAGATGGAATCAGTCTGAGTGCTTGCTGTAAAGCCAAGAAACAGAGTAGTGTAACCATTCATTCCTCCTTGAAACAAAAGTTTCATAACCTGTAGCAATTGGAGGTAAATCAGTCCCTGATGTACTGATTCACATGATCCAACAGGGACACATGGTTATCACAGTGTGGGGTCTCAATGTATTTCAGGGACTGAAAGACAATAGAGAAGCTACGAGCACTACTGGGGTAATTTGACACTCAGTTCACTGGGCCCAATAAGACTGTGTTTACCAGAGAATTAAGAAACACATTATTTCAGTTGGGACATTGGGACTGGAATGGGGCTATATTTACTGAGATTCATGTTGGGGCATGGTCTTTATGCAGTGGTAGAGACTTTGTTTGGTCTAAATGACTTAAAATGACATGTAAATTAGGTCTGCTATGTGAATAAAAACTGTGAAGTGCTAAGGAAATCTAGAGATGAGAGACAGGCAAAACAGACAAATGGATCTGATCTGTCTGAGTCACTCAAAGGAATATGTAGCAAGATTTATGTTGAGTTAGAGTTCTTAAGGGAAAAATGATAGAAAGTCAAATGTGCTAGTGAGCTTTGGAAGGTTTTAAAGCCAAAAGAGTTGATGGGAGGCAAAAATGATAATGTGGTAAAAATGGAAAAGACCACACTTATCCTAGGGGCAAGCAGTTATCCGCAGAATAAACCTCATGCACTTCTCTCCTACAGAAAGCATGTGATAGCATTGATACTGTTCACCATACCTAGGGCCCTCTTAGCATCTACATGTGGCTCATGGTTAAATAACAACAACTGCCTCCATAGTATTGTTCTAGAGCCTATCAGGCCCCACAGACCCGTGTTGAATATCAATCACAATAGGTTCGAGCACGACCCTACATCTTCCTGACCCTGATCTTTTTAGAGTGGGTTGAGCTAGTTCCTCAAAACTCATTTGAGCACAGAGACAATGAATGGAGGCTCCATTGCAGTACCTCAGGATGAAGAGAACTGGTACATGGATGATGATCATAGAGTCAGCGACCTAAATAAGGTAGTATCCCCCATCCATGCCACAGTATCTAATGTGACCTTTTGAGAAAAAAAATGATATAAACAGTGGAGTCCCTTCATTCTGTATTAGATTTTGCTAACATTTTTCTTTAATACATCCTTAGCTACTGACTCCTAAGATCAAATGATACTTTGAATGGTTGGTGGCGAGCTTTCAGAAATCTTGTTGATCTTCTGTAAAAAGGATTTTACACATATAATATAATGCTAACATCTGAAATTCTTAGAAATTGTCCACGCTAGTATATTAGTGACTTGAAACAATTTAGAGTTATCTGAGAGAACCATAGTTGAGAAAATTCCTGCGTAAAATTGGCCTATAAGCTAGCCTTTGGGGAAATTTTCTTAATTAGTGATTGATTTATGAGGCCCTAACTCATTGCTGCTGGTGGTACCACCCCAGGTAGGTAGTCATGGGGTATGGAGAGCAAGCTAGTAAACAGTACTTCCTTCATGGCCGCTGCATAAATTGCTGCCTTGGTCTTCTGCCCCGACTTCCTTGGATGATGGACTGTGATTTGAAACTGTAAGCCGAAATAATCCTTTCCTCCCCCCGATGCTTTTTTGTCATGTTTGTTTGCTTGTTTTTTTGTTTATTTTTTATCACAGCAGTAGAAACCCTAACATAGTTCTAGAAAAATTTCGGGAAAAACAATAAAAAAGCAGATTAAAAATGTGGATGAAGGTATCCTGTATGGATGCCTTTTCAGCACTCCTAGAAATCATAATGTTAAATTAAGAACATAGTGTCAGCAGTGGACTACCTTCCTATGGATTGTTGGCCAGACAACCCACAGAGAACCTCAAAATGATAAAGGTTATTGCCATCTCTGTTTGTTGTGTGCCAAAACTACACAGTAAGCCACTATTGCTGAAGATGCCATACACTTTGGTTTCAGGACATAAAGAAATCAGGCTGAGAACAAGCTCTAAGCTGCCTAGCGAATGGCTGGCTATAATTGTAACAGAAGGGAAAATGGAGGCTGCTTGGAAGAGGACTGTTACCAACATTCCTAATCAAGCTTATCTTTTGCATGCCATCCTACTGAAATGGAATATGCCCCATGGCAAGGTGTGCCAGCTGGTGCAACAGTGTCATGAAATGTTATGAGAACAACCTACAACTTTCTGTTTGAAGGTAGGGTCCCACCAGAAGACAGAATTCACATTTAATTCTATAAGCCAGGCTAGAAATGCATAACTGGGAAAGCCCCAGTAGGGAAGCAACTTCTATTTGTTTTTATTTAATAGATGTGATATGCCTGTCAAACTGCCTTTTGAACATCTATATTTATGCTCATAGAATACTGGTTCAGTCTGTTTGGTGGAGAACTTCTTACAGTGAGTGGTATTTGCTATTAGAAGGGATAATAGCTAGTTAAACCATTGAGAATAAGTGACCATTGAGGGGCCATGGATTCCCAATGCTCCACAAAGGATCATGGACATGCCACACATTCCAAGTATCAAGGAACACAGCAGAAGAGGGGATTAAAGGGATGTAAGAGCTTGAGGATAGGGATGCATTAAAGTATGGGCCATATCCTTTCAGTCATAATGTGATGCCATCTTACATAGGCATATCTTGGCCAGGTATCCATGATACACAATTGAGCAAAACAATAGCTATAACTAGGTTTATGGTAACTATAGTGGAGCTATTGACAATATTGAGTAGAAGAAGAGAGGGCATGAGATCCTCATGGAGGTCCAGCCCATACGTCTGCCAGCTACTACTTGCCTAGCTACTAGTGGTCTTGGGAGGTGCTGTGGTGGTATATAGGAAGTAGAAAAGGATAACTCTAAGGAGGGGGCTTCATGATTCAGCTTCTGTAAGATGTCATTAGTGATGGGCTGGGACTTTTTGGTGATGCAGCTGCTTGGGGTCATACACACCTAAGTACTGCAACCCCTTGCTTGTGTTCTCTAAACCAAGATAATGTATTGGTCTGACAAACTCAAACTGGAGTTTGAGGGAACCATTATTTGATACCTCACTGGTGTTCTATCCACATTTTAAGTACTGACATTTGCTTGATTGCAATGCTCATGTATACTCTCCATGTTTGCTTTCAGCAGCCTTATTACCTTTTTCTCTGAGGCTCTTTCACTGACAGAAACAATACCAATCAGTGGGGTGGCTGCAATTGTGGCAGCTGGGACAGTGGAAGTATAACAGTAGTGGTGGTTACCGGGGGTCTAATCATGGGAGAAGCTAATTGGCAGTGCCTGTCCTGTGGGCAGATCACTGGCCTAATCTATAGGACAGCTATGGGTGATACAGTTCCAGCAGCTGCAGCACTGCGCCTGTGGGTACCCAAGTCTATCCATGGGAGTTCACTCTTGTGCAAAGCAAATGATGGTCAGAGATCCAGGAGCTGGCAGCAGCAGCTTGGCCCATTGATACAACAACCCCAGTCCTCCTTTTCTTAACTGTATTCAGTCACTCAGACACTGCTTTTAACCTGCCAATTTATCCAGAATTCTATTATCCCACCTCACTTTATCCTAGTGACCAGTCAATTTCCCTCACATTTCCCTTCCGTGTGGTCACTTCTCAACAAGGACTAACAGTGTTATATTTAGAAAGGTACATAAATATAATCATTATCTATAACTGCCGTGTCACTTACCCCTGACCATTTCCTTTATGATATCCTTTATTCTCCTCCCCCACCTTTTGAGAGCTTACCCTTTACTGAGACCAATACTTGGAGAAACTACAGCCCCTAGAGCACTTTTAATTCCACACGTTTGTTTCTGCTGCAACGATATGGCCATGCCAGGAAGAGGCTCTGTTTAATCAAGTTTAATTCATAGGCTGTTACTTCTAAAGTCAATATGTCCTTTTTAGGCTACTGGATACTGAATTACTCTTTTGGAGCTTAAAATAGTACAGGGGGTCTGCATTAAGGAAGAAACAGTTTTCATTATCTTCAGCTTTATTTATTTTTAATTAAGCATATACATAGTCACAAAGGATTCACAAAGGTGTGTAGTTTCAAACACTTGAAAAATTATTCCAGTCAAAATATACTTAAGTACAAAAACCAGCTGACACACGATAATTACAGTCAGCCAACTCTAAACCCTTAACTTGACCCTCTCCCCTTTTGAACAGTTCATCTGAGTAGAGCTGCAGTGTACAGCTTGGATCTCCCAAACTTCATAATTCACTCTTCCTGGTTGGCAAGCAGAACAATTTCTGAAGCAGTTGCTCTGTCTAGGTGAGGGGTTTCCCTCAACTGTAACCTGTTTTGGATACATACAAGGGTAATACACTGTTCCAAAGTCCAATATCAATATTCATTCTTTTGGGAATTTCAGTGTTACATATAAACAAGCACACATAAATAAAACTTAGGGATTTTTTT
>CABHPH010133676.1:0-16271 GCA_902168325.1 Peromyscus nudipes
TCCTGTTACCAATTGCTGTTGGTTTTTCAACAAGCAAGGAGGGCCTCCCTAACTAAGCCAGAAAACTCACATGAGTGGGCACACACCCTCTGGAAGAGGAAGGGTTCCTTCCCTGTTGGATTTTGTTCAAAACATGCAATGAAAAAAATGAGGTTTTAAGTTGATTTTAACCAACAATGGTTCTGGCTGCATAGGTTGATTCTAGACCGTACTTCCAAAGACAAGGATTCTCAATTCCTCACACTGGAGAGACTCTTGGAGAGCTTTAAAAACAGGTGATTCACAATCCCCTCCCTTAATAGTCTGTTTGATAGGTGTGCAGTGGAGGTCCAAGCATCAAACAATGGCAAATCCCAAGACGATTGTAAACCACCGCCATTGAGGACTTTTGCCCTAAAAAGTAGAGGTACGTTTGAGTGTGTGTGTGTGTGTGTGTGTGTGTGTGTGTGCACTTGAATGCACGATTACCCAAACCCCTAAGATCAGCTGTTTTTCCTTGCAAACGTACCTGATGAAGTGTGAGGTTCAAAGACAAACAGATTAGTGGCAAAGCAAACAACCACGGAGGGCTCTATTACCTGCGTAGTATCTTCCATCAGCCCACGAATCTTCTCCACAACGTCATTGCGTCGGTGTTGGCGCAGGGCACTGATTAGCTGGGCGAGGCTGGCCTCGGGGCCACGGATGGTCCAGTGCTGCAGGGCTGCGTAAGCCCGTTCATGGTCAGCGGTGTAGCCATTGGAGAAAGCAGCCACCTCCCTCTCACTGGCGTTGCAAAGAAACTGGTAGATGTCCTTCCACTGGCTTCCCACCTGGGCCGCTACGAGCTTCAAGATGTCAATACCTACGCCAGGGATGAAAGAAAATAAAAGTAAACACAGGCACGTCTTAGAAGGAAGCTTTCCTGGTTGTGTTGTGTCAGATAAACGAATCATCTTCCGTAAGCACCTGGCCTATCATGGGCACAACGTGACACCATTATAAACTTTACTTTGTGGAGGAGAGATAGGGGTCAGTGGTGGAACACTGGGTGAGCATGCAGGAGGTGCTGTATTAAATTCTTAGCAACACACACACACACACACACACACACACGAGAGAGAGAGAGAGAGAGAGAGAGAGAGAGAGAGAGAGAGCAACAGAGAGAGACAGACACAGACAGAGAGACACAGACAGACAGACAGAGACAGATAGACAAACAAACAAATAAATAAATGACAAGCCTTTTAACAACAGGTTAGCTTCCTGAATGCACATCAAAAGAAGAGCTGGTCTTAGAGGCACAACAAATCATCCCCCAAGAGCTGCTTTTGAAAGCCAAACCAATCAAGACAACCAATGACCCCTTTGTTACTACTAAATACAACTGCAATAAAAGAAATCAGGCACCACCACCCCCAACACACACAAAGTGATGACTTCATGAAATTCAGAAAAATAGAAACCACAAATGAAGACTTTAGTGGACTTTACACAGCCTTGACTAAACAACATGCAGATTCTAGGACGAGTGTCTTTTACGTCAACTGACCACATACCCCATTGTTCCAGTCCAGTGGAGCCACTGTTCAAGAACTAGGAGGCTGAGGGCTGGTCCAGCAGTGAAAAGATCCTACTGTTCTTTCCAGTTCCAGAACCCACATTGATGGCTCACAGCTACCTGTAACTCCAGCCCCAGGGGATTGTATACTTTCTTCTATCCTCTGAGGGCACTGCACCCATGTGCACCCCCCCCACACACACAGAGACAGAGAGACAGAGACAGAGAGAGACAGAGAGACAGAGACAGAGAGAAATAAAATAACTTGTCTAAAAGAACATCTGACTTAGTGGGCCATATCAGCACAGGTCTGTAATCCTTGAACTAGGCAGCTAGACGCAGAAGGACCAGTTTGAAGACAGCCTAGGATACATGGTGAGACCCTGTCTCAAAAAGAAGAACAGGAAAAAAAAAAAAAGACCATCTATCGTCTCAAATGATTCTACGAGCAATTTTCTGCTCTATTATTCAGTCTTCTATGTTGACTTGTACAGTTCCAATGCAGACAATGGCCCAAATGACAGCGTAATACTAATAGCAGTTATTATCTTCTAGGTTTTATGTTAAGACATTTAGCTCATGGAACATCTTCAGAAGACGTTAGCATTCCAACTGTACACTTAGAAGAAGAAGGAAAAAAAATCAGAAAATCTAGACTGCCACCACCTCAGTATTGCAAAGGTCAGGACTTGAGCCCACTTATCAGGTTGGACATAAGAATTCCCACAGAAGTAAGCAGCAATAAATGTGTAAATGCATGCTACCTTCTGAGGCAGAGAAAATATTTTTGATTAAATAATCAATATTCTATAAAATATCTGTATCCTGCCCCATGGTTTAATATCCATTAGTCCCCCTCATGCAAAGGATATGATCCAGGACTCCCCATACACCCACAGATGCTTAAAAACACAGATAGTGCCCAACCTTGTAATCCAATGCCTGTCCCATCTTAACTTAACTGATCACATACGGTGGTCTATACCTTCCAGTTTGAGGTACGAGACAAAAACTAGTATGTATTTCTTTTTTCTTCACAACAGAATAGAGGATCCATTTTTACTGTATCAACAGACCGCACACCCAATGATTTCAGTCCAAGACAATCATTCCTTAAGAACATCTAACTAAAGATGTAACCAAGCACACCTATAATCTCAGTGTCCGGGAGGCAGAGTTGGGGTACTGGGGATGAAATGGAACATCCTCAGTATAGGATTTTTCTTTTCTTTAAGTTGAGAACATCTACCTTTTCACTTAAAGGAGTACTTCGCGGCTTCCTTTTTACTTATTTGAACCTCTGGCTTTGTTACTCCCACACTCCAAGACCACCACTAAGGGAAATAATGGTCTTCACCTTTAACCCAAACAGCCAGGCACTATGTGACTAGCAAGCAGGTAGCATGTACAGTGTGAACACACTGGGCAGAGGGATGATGACTTCCAGGCAGAATGAACTGGATGCTCGGAGACTTTACCGTGTTTCTCTGAGCAGACTGCAACTGTGGGTAAGTGGAGGATTTGTCTCTGGTCATTATTCAATCAGCCATTCACCAACACTGTGAACATGTGTGTTGGTCCCTAAATCTGACGGATCTAGGGTGAAATCAAATCTCAGGAGCCACACACTTAGATAATCACCTGGCAGAACCGTCTGTCAGGCAAGGGTGTTTGGTGTCTCTGGCATCTCTTCTCTGCAGCTCCAAGTTGGTTTTGCTCGGATTTCTACACTGGATTTTAGGTCAGTAGGAGTGTGAGTGAGCCCCTACACCAGTACTGTTAGTGGTAGTGATGTCCCAAAAGTGGCTCTAAATTACTTGTTTCTTTTTAAATGAGGTCAAGTTTCCAAGTGCAGGTTAGGGAAGAAGAAAAGAGAATAAAAAACTTTTTTAAAATCCAGTTTTTGATGAAAATATTACAAAATAAGCTGGCAAATTCTGGCTAAGGACAATAATAACTACAGGAACCTCTGTGAAAGTGGAGGACTTGGTAGTTCCTCAGTATAAGTTCTTATCCCACCACTCAGTTTTATAGAAGTAGATGTGTTGGGAGATTGTGTTTAAGTACAGGTCAGGTCAACCCCTGAAAACTGTTTTTAAAATCTAAATTTCTAACAGAAGGCTTTTTTCTCATCCACTAAAAACAATAATGCCACACATACACACACACACACACACACAAATAAAACCTTGGGGAGGGGAAGCCAAGTGGTGCTGGAGCACGCCTTTAATCCCAGCACTTGGAGGCAGAGGCAGGTGGATCTCTGAGTTCGAGGCCCGCGGGGTCTACAGAAAGAGTTCCAAGACAGCCAAGGCTACACAGAAAAACCCTTTCTTAAAATAAGTAGAAACAACAACAACAACAACAAACAAAATAAAACAGCAACAACAATAATAATAGTGGACCGTTACAAACTGAGGCACTGCCGTCCTCGTGGTGAACCTCAGGCAGCGGCCTGTCAGTTTTCCTGGCAATATTTGGCGAGATGTACATACAGCTTTTGATCTCAAGCAAACAAGTCCCCTCCAAAAAAAAAAAAGAAAGAAAGAAAGAAAGAAACCCAAGGCCTATTTAAAACCTCTGCAGGTAACTTGAAGAAACAAGCCAGCTCTTTGTGGTTCATGTGGTAGGCTCGTCCAAACACCAGAGGCTTGTTAGTCCCTGAATCTTAATTTAGGTCAATTTGACTAAGGCCTACAATGTCTTCCATGAAAACACCGGTGCTTTTGCTTATAAGTAGGACCCGTGGCTTCCATCCTCTCGATGCCTGTGACAGTGTGGCTTTGGGCAAACCACTAACTGTCAAGTCCATTTCCTTAACTTACAATGGAGAGGCTCACTGTCATCCCTGGGGATGAGCTGACCAACCTTTTCTGCAGAGTTAATTTATTGTAGAAATTACCCACATGATTTTAAATGCTCCATATATGCTGAACATGGAAACTTGAGGCTCAATCATTTCACATCCAAATGCATAGTAATTTATATAGTGATACAGAGCGTAGAAGCCTTAAGAATGGTCCCTCATTCAACACCCAGTATTTTTTTTAAGGCACAAAAATAAAGAGAGCGGAGATGGGGGAGCGGGGAGAAAACAAGAGAAAAGAAAAAGACGGAGAATGGGTACAGTGAGATTTCCTTACCTCAAATGAATTTCAAATTACATTTAAAACCTCCACATTGAGTTCTATCTTGCCCTCTTCCTGGGTAAGACACTCCCACTGTGAAACATGGAGCCCCCTCCACAGACTCACTTTCCCAGCAGCGTTCTTTACCACTGCTATCTCCCATTCTGGAGCTGAGTAGACAGTGGCTTCCCCGGGATACAGCAGCCTTCCAACATACAGTCACAAAAACCTGGGAAGGAAAACAGCCAGAACAAGTCCCTGGTCCCCCACGCCATCGCCACCAGGGAAAAGAAAGACTTAGGGACTACTTCACAGGGGTCTAAGGAGCAGCCACCATGTTATGCTGCTTCTTGAGCAGATTGCGGCCTGAAATCTGAAGGCCAAGAAGCTCATTAACAAGGAGGTGGATCAATACCAAGGAACCCAAAGCTGTCACACCTAGAACATGCTTTTCCTTAATTTAAAAAAAAAAGTGTTGGGAGCTAGGCTTGATGATCTGCCTGTAATTCCAGTTCTTAGAAGGTAGAGAGAGGGGATCCCTGGAGCAAGTGGGCAGCCAGACAAGCTGAATCGAAGAGTTCTGGGTTCAACTGAGAGACCCTGCCTCAGTGGGTAAGATGAGGAGGAAGACGGCCCACATCAGCCTTGGCCTCCAGACGCATACACAGACAAGTGAACACACACATGCACACGCAAACACATCACATACACAGCTGTGCATAGAAAAAGCATTAGGCAAAGAGAAGCCATACAATGACAGAGAAAAGCACCAGATGATAAACCAAATTGGGAAGGATGAGTAATGTGCTTAGGATTACGTCAATGATAGTAATTCAGATTCCTATTCCCTTAGTACTTTGTATGTCTCTTAGTATTCCTTTCAATATGTATTCACAGCATATAAACATCAAACAGTCACTCTTCATATAAATGAATTCTGTATCTGTGAGTAGCTGTAGATCAAAAATTAGTAAGTAAATGGGGCCCTGTTTAATTCTTTCAGTTCTTTGCTTTTTTGCTGTTTCGTTTTGTTTTCTTGAGAAAGGGCCTAGTGTGGCCCAAACTGCCCCACACTGCCCGTGAGACTGGGGCTGGGGAGCAGGAGAGATGGCTCAGCCATTACAAGAGCACACTGTTCTTGCAAAGTACAGGGATTTGGTTCTCAGCACTGTGTCAGGCAGCTCACAACCATCTACAACTCTAGCTCCAGGGTCTCCTTCATCTTCTTCTGGCCTCCTTGATCATCTGCACTCACCTGTACATTCCCACACTCAGACATGCACACTTACATAATTTCAAAAATAAAATAATCTTTAATTTAAAAAAAAGTCTGAAGGTTGCCTTCAACTCATGATTGCCCTGTGTCTACCTCCAAGAATTACAGGTGTGCACCACCACACCCATCTCAAGCATGTTTTCTTGAATTTTGCAACTGTATTGGACATGTACAGGCATTTTTTGATGATGATTACTCTTAATAATACAGTAGAAAAACTATTTACAAAGTAGTCACATTGTGTGAGGTATTACAAGTAATCCAGAAGTGTGTATAGATTATATCCAAGTACTATGCCATCTTACATAAGGGACTTCAGTATCTTTAGACTTTGGCACACATAAACAGTTCCTCAGAACAGTCTCCTATGGATACCAAGATATCACAGTACATATGACATAAACAGCTTCGAGACCAGTCTCCCATGGGTGTCAAAAGACAGGTATATGTGTCACATATGTGTATGCATACTGAAAGATCACTGTACACTTCACATATATGTGTTTGTGCACACCGGGAGACCACTGCAGCATGGCACATATATGCAAATATGAATACCTGTGCTGGCTAGGTTTATGTCACCTTGACACAAGCCGGAGTCATTTGGAAAGAGGGAACTTCAACTGAGAAAATGCCTCTACCAGACAGGCCTATGAGCAAACCAGTGGGGCATTTTCTTGATTGGTGATTAATGTAGGAAGGGCCCAACTCAATATGGGCAGTAATACCCCTGGGCAGTGGTCCTGGGTGCTATAAGAAAGCAGGCTGAACAACATGAGGAGCAAGCCAGTAAGCAGCATCCCTCTGTTCCTCCGCTTGAGCGCCTGCCTCCATATTTCTCCAGTTGCCTTCCTGCTTGAGTTCCTGCCCTGTACTCTCTCACTGATGGAGCATGACCTGAAAGCCGAATAAACCCTTCCCTTCCCAAATTCTCCTTGGTCATGGAGTTTTACAACAGCAATAGAAAATCTAACCAAGAGAACATTGGAAGACTATACTTATGACATATAGATGTATGTAAGCTTTAGAAACATGTATTGAAAGCATCTCACACTATTGGCAACTAATCTCGTGTAGAGAGATTGGGACCACTACAAGGCCACTCGACCAATTAGGAGTGCCTTTGCTGTTATTAATTGGGAGTGTGACACAGTAAAGGAATGTGATCAGTCCCTGTAACTCTGTTCATCGTTGAGCATGGCCATGTGGTGTTGATATGAACACAATCCAGGCTAGCCATGGTATGCTTCTGAGCACACTCCAGGCTAGCCACGGTATAGATGCTTCTTCCTGGACTATTAGTACTTGGATAGTTTGCTCTGAGGCTACAAATTTCTTTTCTTCAAAATTAAACCTTAACCCTGGCAGGGGTTTCTACAAACTACACATTGAAAAGTGACAAGACCCTCAATGTACTAAAGGTGCTGGAGTTCTGGAGACGGACTGACATTCTCCTACCTCAAGTAGATGGGGTCTTGTTGTCTTGACTGGCCTGGAGCTCGCTGTCTAGGCTAAGATAGCTCAAACTATCAGCTATCCTCCTGTCTCTACCTCTCAGGTACTAGAATTACAAGCATAAATCACCATGCCTGGCTCCATGGTCAACATTCCTAAAGAGGTTGTTGAGGGAATCAAACCATACAAGTCAGAGGCCACATCTTCCAGGAACTATCTTGGAAGGTTGGTGGCTTTGTTTACCAGGGGAAAAATCCTGAAAACAAAGTGTCAACATAGTAAAAGATCATGAAATGGCAGTCACAAGGTAAGGCTTCAGACTCTAGCACCATGCCATGGCAAAGAACAATCTCAATGATGTCAGTATCTACCTCCTGTCAGGCAGGAAGGCTAACAATTATGGTAGCAAGTGTGAAATGCCTATGTCAGCCTTGGCATACTGTAGCACACCCTCCTCTGCCTGCTGCAGGTCTGCATGGACAAGGGGCTCTGGGAGAATGGACCACAAGACACTCAGTGTTCAGCACTGGGTGACACCACCAATGAATTTCTGCCATTCGTGTTTCATGAACCTCACTAGTACACGTCTGGAGCGAGGGAAGTCATGTCCAAACTCACTCACAGAAAGGTAAATGGAAGGGGAAGTGACACACTCCCACCACAGACAGGCAGTCATGGCAGCAGTCACTGGGCTCTTCCAAGTGTGGTGAGACTGACTCAGTCCCCAGCAAGAAAACCTGAGATAGAGGCATGAAGCGATAAACGGTTATCATGGCAGAAACGGCATTCTTCAGAACACGATAAAGCCCTGAGCTAGATATTATCTGGGTATGCTGGTCACCTTGACACAAACCTAAACATATTCGGGAAGAGGAAATCTTTTTTAAGAATTAACTCTATGGAGTTAGTATGTGGGGGGCATTTTCTTGATTAACTATTGATTTAGGGGTGCCACACCTAAGCAGGCAGTCCTAGTTGGTATAAGAGGCAGGCTGAGCAAACCTTGGGGAGCAAGCCATCAAGCAACATTCTGCCATGGCCTCTGCTTCAGTTCCGGCCTGGATTTCCTGAGCGGACCTCCTCTGATGATGGATTATAAGCTGCAAAATGAAATAACCCCTTTCCTCCCCAAGTTGTTTTTGGTGGTGATGTTCTATCACAGCAGTAGAGCAAACTTGAATACCATGTGACCACCTTAAAGTCCCACTCTTTAGAATATCGGTTATCAATCTGTGGGTTGATACCTTTTGGAGGTTGAACAACCCTTTCACAGGGGTCGCATTATCAGATCTCCCGTAAATCAGATATTTACATAACAGTTCATAACAGTAGCAAAATTACAGTTACGAAGTAGCAATGAAAATGATTGTATGGTTGGGGGGGTCACCACAACATGAGGAACTGTATTAAAGGTCGCAGCATTAGGAAGGTTGAGAACCACTGCTTTAGAAGTTTACTGTCCGCTTCAATGTGAAAAAGAAAAAAAAGTTCTTTCTGTCTTTATAAACACCTGAACTGACCTCTCCCATTGGAAGAAGGGTTAAAGCTCTTTTGTCCTTGGAGATAAACATCTGAAATAACTGCCACCAGGAAGAACCTAAGTGGAAACTGTCCTTGGAAGAGAAGTATGAAATGCTGAGTCAGGAGAAACAAAGGCTGGCTGTAACTCCATGTCAGACATGGCACTCTGGATGTGCTGGCTAGTCTTTGTCCACGTGACATAAACTACAGTCACCTGGGCACTATAATCCTCAGTAGGAACTGCTTCTATCAGAGTGGACAGTGGGCAAGTCTGTGGGGTATTTTCTTGATTGGTGATTGATGTGGGAGGTGCCACCCACTGTGGATGGTGCCAGCCCCAAGCGGGTGGTCCTGGGTTGTAAAAGAAAGGCTGAGTAAGCCATGAAGAGCAAGCAGTAGGCAATGTTCCTCCATGGTTTCTGCTTCAGTTTCTGCCTCCAAGATCCTGCTTGGTATCCTGCCCAGACTTCCCTTCATGATGGACTGGAACCCGTAAAGTGTAATCCTTTCATCCCCAAGTTGCTTTTGGCCATGGGTTTATCACAGACACAGAAGCAAACTAGGCACTGAGGTCCGTGCTGTACACCAAGACTTGGAGCAACCAAGAGACAAAGGTGGCTGCAAACATTTTCTTGGTGCCAAACTCATCTTTTCAAAAGACTCAAGCACTCCCCTACATTCATCCATTAAATATGGAGTCAGTTCACAGCGCCCTCCTACAAAGAGAGGTGAAAGCTCTAGAATGGGAATATTCTCAAGGGGGCAGCTAGCACACCAACCCCTCCCAAGACAGATGACTCCTCCATTATCTGAGCCAATCTCTCAGCACACACACACATACACACACACACACACACACACACACAAAGTGGAATAAACTCTAATATCCTAACAGGTTAAATGAACAGAAGAAGCTGAGGTTATCGAGGCTATAGCTCAAAGGCAGAGGCTTGCCTGACATGGGCAAGCCCTGGGTTCTAGCCCCAGAACAGCAATAAATAAAAAGAGAGGAGAGGGGTAAGGGTGGAGCAGGGAAGGAACCTGAGCATTTTAAACAGATGGTGCTGTCTACAGGGAACCAGCATTCCTGAGAGCAAATGTGGCTGAGGCGGTGAGGTGGGAGTCCGGGGTGGAGACCAGCCCCACCATTCGCACCCTGTATAATAACTGTGGTGGGCTGCAGTGGCAATACACTGCAGCCTCTTACATGGAATAATCTGCTCCCTTCAGTGAGGCCTCCTGCTGTTTACACTTCAAGTCTACTTCCCGTAGGAAATCTGGGCTGACAGACAGGATGACCGTCTGGGATTCTGGGTCAAGGAGTCTCGGGCAAAGAGGGTGTGGCGTGTTCATGGCTGCTGCTGTCTGGTGGGGATGCAGCATCAAGACACACAGGCAAGTGAGCTGGATCGGCAGGACGCTGCCACCTCCGACACCACTAACAGCCCTGGAGACCTGTCAACCACTACCTGTCCTTTTTTCTTTTTCTTTTTAAGTTTCAAGCAGCCTTGGAGACCTGTCAACCACTGTCTGTCTTGTTTTCTTTTTTCTTTTTTAAGTTTTCCACTCCAATCAGTTTATGGAAAAAATCAGGAAACTGGAGCAAATTCTGAGAGAAAAAGCTCATTGTTAATGATAAACTCCAGGTGTTGCACTTCAGAACAAGCTGGGTTTTGCTAAGGGAAATACAGTTGCCTGGACCGGGCATGTTTTAAAATAGCAACTATAGGGAGTTGTGGAGCACAGTTCGGTGATAGAACACCGACCTCACTAGCACGGTCAAGACCCTTTTAATCCGAAGCACCAAGAATAATAAGGATAATAACAATCACTCCAAAGACTTAGAGGTGTTTAATGTCGAGTAACAGGCGGAAAACTAGAGAGACAGTGAGTCTTCAGTTTAAGACCTGGCTGGCATTGCCATTTTCTAGCTCTGTGGCTTCCAAGGAGGGTTAGCTCAGTGGTAGAGCACTGTGCCTTGGGATAGACGAATGACAGCTGTGCTTGTGTCTCTCGGCACTCAGGAGGCCAAGGCAGGAGAATCTTGACTTCAAGGCTAGCCTTGGGCTACACAGTAAGTTGAAGGCCATCCCAGGACTCTGTAGAGAAAACAGAGCTAGCAATGAAAACGTAATGGTAGCGGAGTCCCTACGTGGTGGTAAATCTTTACCATGAACTTGTCAGGATCTGGAAGCACCTGGGTGTGTCTATAAGAGGTCTCCAGAGAGGTTTAACTGAAGAGGGAGACCCACCTTGCAGCCGAGTGCATCATTGGCTATGATCCCAGACTGAATTAAAACAGAGAAGGAAATGGGCATTCCTCTCTTTCTGCTTTCTGGCTGCATATGGCAATTTGACCCGCCACCTCACATGCCTGTCACCATGCCCCACCTGCCACGATGGACCGTATCCCTCATGCTATGAGCTGATGTAAACATCTTTCCCCACATCGCTTCTGTTAGATATAGTCACAGCAACAAGAAAGGTAAAAAGCTCTACGAAGTCCGTTTTAGGGGCCAGAGAGAGTGCGTAAAGGTCGTCTATCATCAAGCCTGATAACATAGTTTGACCTCTGAGACTCAGATGGTGGAAGGAGAGAACTGACCTCCACTGGTTACCCTTTGACCTTCACACGTACAGATATGCCTGCACCAACACACACACACACACACACACACACACACACACACACTAAACAAAATGAAAAGTCTATTTTAGTAGACAAAGTCTGTCAAGTCTACACCCCGAATTCACCTTTGGACCACTATTGGCCAACATTTCATACCCCACTTTGAAAAAAACTGGAATGGAGAAGCACTAACTTAGCTTCCAATTCCTAACACTTCATTGCATCCACTTCTGAGCACTGCACATTGCAGGTTTCTTAACTCAGATGATGAAATGTTTCCTTACAGTGCTCTGGAGGTCTAGGTTCATTATTTTCCTGATATACCCAGGACACACTTGCAATCTCTGAGAAATACTTACATGTGAAACACAAATAGAGTCCCGTTCCCAGACCGGCACTGGCTCGTAAATCAATTCCACTATTGGACTAGATCTACTGCTCACCCTAGAAGGAGGAAGAACCATCTAGAGGGTCTGCTTCCTTCTTAGTCCTCGCCATGGACCAGTCCTGAAGGAAGAACTGTACTTAGGGACCAAAGGAAACTTGGAAGCCTTCGAATGAGACTGAGAAAAACCATTTGCTTTGCAAACCAGGTAAGGTGGGATGATGTGATGCTTTTCCTTGCTTAGACAGGGAGTGAGCTTTGGAAAGGGATAGAATGGAAGAAATAGCAAATGATATCTCCAAAATTTCAAGACTGAAACGATAGCTCAGTTCAGTAGCAGTGTCCAAACCTTTTAAAAATGAGCACTCCGCAAATTAAGCCCCCCTTCTTAAGCAACCACTGCTGCCTGAAGCCAACTTTCCATGCTGCTTGGAGCATCAACGCCATGCAAATAGGAAGGTTGGCCACCAAGACAACCTTGAGTTTTAATTATCTATGTGAGGAATTTGGTTATAAGTGGGGGCTCTTTTTTTCCTGAGACAGGATGTTACTCTGTAGCAGGGTTGTCATGGAACTTACCATATAGCCAACGTTAGCTTCAAAGTCACAGTGATTCTCCTGCCTCACCTTCTAGGAGCTAGGGTTATAAGCCTGAGCCAATATATCCCTAGCTCCTGTTTCAATTTTTGCATCACCGAGGACAGGAGATTTTGTTGTTGTTGTTGTTTTGTTCTGTTGCTTTGTTTTTTGAGACAGGATTCTCTGTGTAGCTTTGGCTGTCCTGGAACTCACCCCGTAGACTAGGCTGACCTTGAACTCAGAGATCCACCTGCCTCTGCCTTCCCAGTGCTGAGACTAAAGGCATACAGCTAAGGACAGAATTTTCAGAAAGAAGGAGACATTTACGGTTTTTTGAACCCAAGACCTTCATGATACAGGTAAGCAAAATCAAGTCTCACAACATGCTTCCTTTTGCTTCCCCCCAGGAGCCAAGCTGGAGTTGCCCCTTCACACCTCCCATAAGAGCAGGTATCCATGTCTGCCTGTGCCTGGAGTGGTCCCTTCTCCCCCATTGCCACATGGAGAGTTTCACTCACTGCAAGAACAAAGGGCTTTGCCTCCAGCCTCAGAAGTATTAAGATGAGAAGAGCCAGGCAACACTGGGACTTTCTTTTCCAGTTCCTTTTACAATGGACAATTAGACTTTATGGCATTTTATAGCCAAAGTTCTTTGGGGAAATAGTGTTTTCTCTGTAGTCATTTCTCTTGCTACACATGACTCATTAAATTTGACTCGTAAGAATTTCTAATTTGGTTAAAAATATTGGGTCTCTGTCCTGACCTCTGCTCTCCATCAAAGCCTTGGGGCAGCTCATGGCATTGTCCTCAGGGGCAGGGAACCAAGCTAGCTAGTAGATCTGTCAATATTACTGATGATCTTTCAGCCCACAAGAGGAAGCCCATGAGAGAGGAGCCACGCCCACAGCACAGATGAGAAGGGAAGTGGAGACTCAGGAGCATGTCACAGATTTTAATCCTCAGTGAAGTGGATTCATGCCCGTCACCTGTCACTGCACCATGCTGCTTCCTGGGAATAAGAGTTCCCTACTCCGTCTTTACAAGTCCCGAATGTGTCCTCATGTGTACGTGTGTGCATGTGCACACATGTGTGTTTGAGTTTGTTTCGAAGCACATGTGTGCACATGCATTTGGAAGCCAGAGGAGAATCTTGGGTGTCAGGATCTAGAGAGACCAGCAGATGAGCCTCAGGGACCTACTGTCTCGGCCTCCTCAGCACTGGGATTGCAAAGGCCTAACACCCTGCCTGGCATCTTTGCACGGCTTCTCAGAATCAAACTCAGGTCTTTGATCTTGCAAGGCAAGCACTGTACCAACTAAGCCATCCCTTCGGCACCTTGGATGCGTCTTTTAACATAAATATTGTGAATGTGACTCCCTACAACTGCCCATTCCCCCCCACAGGGTCATAGAAAGGCAGACAGGAAAAATTGTTGTGATAGTATAGTTGTGATGGTCTGGCTTCCAACTGTCTGTCCGCATCCCAACCCTTCATCTCCACAGAGGGCAAGAATGAGAAGTTGTGTATCACACTCACACCAGGTAGAGGAGAGATCCTGTGTCCAAACAAGGTGGAAGGTGAGGGCTGACACTAGAAGTTGTCCTCTGACCTCCATACACACAAACATATGCATACGGGGTGGGGGGCGGGGGGGGGGGAGAAGAAAGGGAGAGAGCAAAGAAAGAAAAAGAGAAAATCTTATAGACTTGCCCCAGACAAGAGAATTTTCAAGAAAAACTGAGTCAGAAGCAGTCATATGGTGCTCCAGTGTCTGTGTTGGGGTGGTAGAAAAACAAGATAACCGGAGAGAACTGCCTGTGCTCTTCAAGACGAAAGTGGGAAGGTTTTGTGTACACGAGTTTACAATTTGCTCTTGGTGGCCTAGGACCAAGACCTCCTCATTCATCTCACAGCTATGGGTCTTGGTCTCCCACAGCTTGGAATCATCCAGCTGAGGTGTTCAGCAAAAGAAGAGACACACCAACTCCCTCCTCTGACCATCACCACTCTCACAGAGGCGCCTCGGGAGAGACAGCGGGTCAAAGGGCACTCCTAGTCTGGGACAGGCCATCTGTCTATTTATCTCCCTCATCCTCATCTACTTGGGCCCACTGCTGAAGACCAAGATGTACTTCTTTCCTGGCAGCCTCTGCCTCCAGGACCCTCAAAGGCAAACGACCCCTCTGTCATCTTACTCAAGAACTGTGAGTCATTTTCAAACCACACTGCTGCCTGTACCCGTGGGCAAAATCACGTGGTCCTTCGACTAGAATGGCAGTATGCACAGCATGAAGAGTACTGTCCCAGGAGTCGGAGACCGAGGCCTCATCTATCTCCCCTGACTGAAGCACGCCACCTTGAGCAAATCACCTCCCTCTGCTCAGCTCCACCATATGTGAAATGTGAAAATTAGAGGACAGGAGCTCTCTCTCTCTCCCTGTCCCCTCTCCCCACCCCACAGTCCCCCGTGATCTCATCACTGTCCAGCGATGCTTTCCAAAAACAAAACAAAACAAAAAAACCTCTTTGTGTTACCAAGGCCCTGTTTGCCCTAGTCTGCTAAGACAAGCATCGGTCTTAAAGTTCAAACACTTATAATTAAATGAAAACATCACATGTAAAACAACTTAACAATCAATCTTTTTTTTTTTTTTAATTCCAATGTTTTCTTTACCTTGGGATTCCCCAAATGTGAAGCTGGCTACGACTCTATCCCACATTTCCCCCTAATGTCTGGGAACAGGTGAGCACAATGTACCTGTGCATGCCTGCTTCCTGTGTTATCCAAACAAGTAACTCAGTTGCAGCAGTCTGGCTAGTCAGGTTCCCCTTAGGAAAACAGGTCATCGTACAGTTAACAACAATTCCCAGATGAGAGGGAATCCAGCAAGAAGCAGGGCAAAGAGGGAGGAGGCTGTAACTAAGACAGAGAACACTCTCCCTCTAGCCCGACATCTCAAGCTTCGTCTGTCCCTGAAGAAATCCATGGTTGTCATGACTAAAGTTGTCCCCGACGGACACAAGCTTTGCCTGGGCCCCTGGAGAGTCACCTTCATCAAGGAAAGGAACTTAACCAAGAGTAAAACCAGGCTCTGCCGTGGCCTTTCTGTAAGTGAAGGAGCTCATTTCTGAGACTTGAGCTTAATATTTTTATGCAAGAGATAGTTTTTTTTCCACCCCAAAGGACCACTTTGGACTAGTCTACAGAACTTAAATTCATAGTTTCGATGAATCTCAAACAGACACTAACGTGTAGTAAACAAGCAATTTAAGAATCCTTTTACTACACAGACTTATGTTCACACTAACAGGCCATGGTTAGAATATATAAAACGTAAAGAGGCTGCAGGCTAGCTAAAACCATACGTGTGAATACTGAGGAGGAATAGGAGGGTTTCAGACATGTCCACCCCCAGTCCTGCTCTTTATAGATAGATGGGAGCCGCTGACCTCTTCTCAGCTGGCATGAGTGATAAGCAAGGCTTCAGAAGCCTCAAAACTGTTCTCGGGAGTTGCGGCTGGGGCTCCTCCATGACACCGAGGTGTCTCTAAGCATTACAGTTCCGAGATAAACGAGAGCCTTGGTCGGGGCTTCCCGCTCCATTGCCATCACTGTGCACGTTGGAGTACTGGAATTTCCGGTGACACACTTGAAAAGATTGGCTCCAAACATTAGTTCTGGAACAGCTGCTGAATCGCTCTCAATACCGAAGGCTCTCCCACAAAAGCACAGAGCAAAGGTACTTCCTCTCAGCCC
>CABHPH010133677.1:0-24555 GCA_902168325.1 Peromyscus nudipes
CACAGAATTTCCTTTAAACCTATCACTTCTACTTTAGTGCTCACACCTTGGGAGCCTGGACGCCTTTGTGAGCGCTAAAGCAGAATTAAGCGTGGGCTCTGATGACAAACTTATCTCCAGAGTGGAGAAGCCTGTGAAATGTGCTCTGGAGAACAGAGAACAGGCAGGTCCAGTTGGGGGTTACTTCTCTGTTCTGAGCATCACACTCCACCTTGGAAGGCTGCAGAGCCCACAGTAATTGCCTAAAGGCACACTGTTTAATATTTAAAGAAATTTTAATAAGACTGCCTGTAATGCTCATTAAAAGCTTTATAATGACCATTTTTAAAGATTATTTTAACTGACTTTAAGCAAGCCATCTGGCAAACAATATTCCTAATAAGAATCAGCTACTGCATTTGACAACAGCATTAACTCATAAAATTTAAGACATAAACGGAACAGAATTTTCAAACAGGAATATAAAAAGATTTAATAACACAGAACCTGATTAAAAATCTTTTTCCAAACTATTAAAAAATTGAATTTACAGTTAGGATTAAAATAAATGGACTTTTTAGCCAATATTATGGCAAATGCTAAGCCATAAACATTCAGACTGTAACCTTAAACCCTGTCAGAGTGTACAGTGTGCTGCCAGGGCTTTTCAGAAGGTTAAAAAGTGACTTGGGGCACAAAGACCAAACTCAGAAACAGAAAGAAAAGAATTCTAATAAGTCCTCCTTGTATAAGTGTGGTTCAGGGAATAATTCGAAGGCTAAATCTTTTAGACATATTTACAAATGTAATGGTAGCTTTCTTTTTTATAAAAATCTAACATGAAAACACATAGAAAAATACATTGTCACTTCATTAATACAGATTAATCAAGATAAAATAAACTTAATTCAGTTAGTCAAGGACTAAAAGTAAAAAAAAAATTGAATAAAGATCAAAATATTAAAACTAAAAATCTATAAAGACACATTTAAAAGCTGAAATCAAAAAGCCCAACTGCAGTGGTATTGTACTAATAATGAATACAGCGAATTACGAAGAATTATTTAACCACCATGTTACATGGTCTAAACAGTGAGGAAAATATGTGCAGTAATGACTTGCAGGTGAAGAAAACAGGAAGCGAGAGGCGGGAACTCACGAGAACCGGTATTAACTCCAGATCACACACACTGTACAACGCCGGCAAGAGCGGCTGACTTCACACCTCGCTGCATTTGAGGGAGCTGGACGCCAGCAGCGGCTCCGGGAGGCAGCGGGCCCAGTGCTTCTGAGCTAGCCTAACGCCATGAAGGACTAGCGAGAGAGACTGCTCCAGAATGCACAGTGGCTGAGGCACACGTTCTCCAGCTTAGACGCGGCCAGCAAGTCAGAAGCAAATTCATTTTCTACTCCCAGAAAGTGGGGAGGGGTTTTTAAACTACATTTTATTTACTCTGTGTGTGTGTGTGTGTGTGTGTGTGTGTGTGTGTGTATGTGTGTGTGTGCGCGCGTGCCATGGAGCACATGTGGATGTCAGAGGACAGCTTGTGAAGGTCAGTTCTCTCCTTCCACCAAGTGGGTCCTGAGAATTGAACTCAGGTCATCAGGCTAAGCAGCAAGCACTTGACTTGCTAGACCATCTCACCAGCCCTAGACGGGCTTTCAGGATGAACACTTTCTGTGTACTCCTCATTAATCCTCTTTTTCTTACTTGTATTTATTTTCTCACCTACATCTAATTTAAGATGTAATCTTGCTTTTTATTTTACCTCTGGTTAACTGGTTTAAAATGTGTTTTGAACAAAGGCACAATAGAAAACACATTTACATTTATTCCATCATAGAATCCAACACAGCAATTAAGACTGGGAGCACATCAACACTGAAGAAATGCCTCAGGGAAATGAATATATGAAGACAGAATAGAAAGAGAATAATGCAGAAAGACTGCCCCAGAGAGGAACATTTTCTAGCTTGTGACGTCACCAGTATCACAAAGGGTTAAAATAAGTATCAATAATAAAGTATCAATTCCATGAACCACTTCTCAGACCACAGTCACTTAGTGCTATTTGCTAACGAAGTTGAATACAGAGCTAACTGCTAGAAAGTACTAATATTCTAACAACACTCCCCTTTCATCCAAATATATTACTTTTCATGCAAAAATATGACATGCAGTCACTATATTTCAGTACATAACCAATATATTCAAAAACCAGCTTGTTGGGAAACTATTAAGAGAAAATGCTGTAAAAACAATGTTTTAGTAAGCTTAGAGACATAAACAATCTATTGAGTATTATTTATATTTATGTCAGTTATAATATTACCCTCTCATCTGTAAGTGAAATGAATAGAGACAAAAAGCTTAAAAGGGGGAGGAGGAAGGGGGGAGGAGGAAGGGAGAGGTGAGGGGCGGGGAGGAGGAAGGGAGAGGGGAGGAGGAAGAAGGGAGAAGGGAAAGGAATAGAAATACAGGGTTTCTATGTGTAACAGCCCTGGCTGTCCTGGAACTCACTTTGTAGACTAGGCTGAACCCGAACTCAGAGATCCATCTGCCTCTGCATCCCTAGTGCTGGGATTAAAGGTGTGCACCACCACACCCAGCCATTGACAGCCTTCTTTAAGGTCCAAAAATGTGTCGTGTCTACAAGCATCTTCGTATCTTAGGATAAATCACTTTAACTCCTTTATAGAAGTTGGCAAGATATAAAAAGAGGGTATGTGAGTATATGATAAAAATTATAATTAAAGTCATTTTCATAATCCTATCACTTAACTCTCTTTGGGGTGGAAATTGGATATCAAATTAACTTTTATTATACCAAATTCTAGGAACACATACTTTTTTTTGAGTGGATACTATAGAAGAAGTGGTCCTAATCAACCCACAAAGGGCAGAATCTATGCCCATGCCCCTGAAATGGAGCAGGTCCTTCACTCATCAGTGGGTGTGCTATGCTAGTTTCCCAGCCCAAGCCTTTCAAACCACACCGTGTCTACTTCTTTTCTCTTAGAATACTCCTTCCTCCAGCTCTGAGATACTGCACAAGATGTCCAACTACAGAAGCCACACCGGCGGCAGAGAGACCTGAGAATGTACTGCAGAGGAGAGGATTCCAAAGACCCACTTGAATTCTTTTTGGTTTTGTTTTGTGGAGACAGGGTCTTACTATGTAGCTCTGATTGTCCTTGAACTCACTATATAGACCAGACTGTCTTTGAACTGACAGAGATCCACCTGCCTCTGCCTCCTGAGTCTTGGTATTAAAGGCGTGTGCCACAATGCCCATTTGAATTCTTGACTCACAGAACTGTAAGCATTAAAATTATTTGAGATGAGGCGTTGAAGGATATGTCTTACTATTCAACAATATATATGATGGCATCAATAACTATCAGAAGCAAAAAAAAAATGTTTCAGGCTGTGGTGGTGCATGCCTTTAATCTCAGCACTCTGGAGGCAGAAGTAGGCAGATCTCTGTGAGTTCAAGACCAGCCTAGTCTACAGAGCAAGTTCCAGGACAGCCAGGGATACACAGAGAAACCCTGTCTGGAAAGCCCCCTCCCCACACCACCAAAAAACCCAACTAACAGAAGCAAATGAGAAGTTTGCTCAGCAGATAAAGGCCCTGACTTGCCTTGCAATCCCAACAACCTGAGTTTAATCCTCAGAACCCACATAAAGCAAAAAACCAGCTCAACAACATTGTCCTCTGGCCTCTCCACATACACCAGGGCATGCACATGCTCTCCACCCCACCCCATCCTTGCACACGAATTAATAAATAATATTTTCAAATTTACATATACTAGGGAAAAGCTGAAAGTAAACTAGAACAGGAGCACTCCGAACTGCCGGTAAATGCCATTATGCAGCAAAATACACGGGAAGATTGGTCTTGAAGTGGTAATCAGCGTTAGTACTGACCAGCTCGTCTAAAAAGGCCTGCTTGTTCTTCCTCTTCAGAATCTGCTGCAGCTCTTCTTCCTTTTGGATGAACAGTCTTCGCTGTTCGCTCTCCTGCCGCTCTACCTCCAATGCTTCCTCCAACTCCTCCTGTTCCCGAGTCTAAACAGAAATGACATAGGGAATGGGTGACTTCAGCAAGCAATAGCAATCCACGCTGTCCTCTCCCTCTCTATTCCTGGAAACAGAGCAATGGCATCACTTGTGCTAGAACAGAACCATTCTACACAGAATAAACTAGGATACCTATTATTTCATGGGAGCCTGCACTATGCCAGGGAATCACAAACACCCAACCAAGTAGACTAAGCCCAGAACTGAAATGGAGTAACTGGTTAATACTGGGTGGGGTGGGGGTGGTAATCTGTAATTATTATAGACAATTTAAAGTCATTCAATTTATGGAACTTATCGCGGATTTTCTTTTTCAGTTCATGTATTGGGCAGATTTCTCCTTTAACAAAACACCAAGTTTTCAGGGAGAAAAGGAGCTATGCTCCTGTACTCTGAACTCAGTGTGTGCAAAATCAAGCGATCAGGTCCACTGTAGTCCTTATCCTGATGACAGCAAACCCACCCCTCAGGTGAACTCATTCTCAAAGCCGTTCAGTTTGCTCTCTCCTTTCTGTTCTCCCTAAGTCAGCTGCTAAGTCTTGTGAGCATTTCTCTCAATCAGTTTTACAAATTCCTACACTCCTGTTAATAAGTCAGTGCTTTTAATGCAAGCTTCCAGTGGAGAAGGGAATGCAAACGTCATCAAGAAGGATTAGTAAGAGCATCTGTAAAAAGATATATCTATATAATGTGTCTGAGAGTTTGCAATTAAGTGCATCAGGTGTGGATACTGCATACACAGTAATGACACTATTGATCTGCTCCTAAGTTTTCCTTGGGACTACAAGTAGAAATGGAAAGGGTTTCATAGTGGTGGTGGGGTGAACTGTGTCCCATGAAAAGAGGCTAAAGATCGACATCCTGGTACTAACAAATATGACTTTATTTTTGGTGTGGAGTGAGAGGGGAGATCTCTGCTAATATAATCAGGTTAAGATAACATCCTACTGGAAATCTGGACACAGACACATAGGGGAAAGATCATGTGAAGATAGACAAAGCATGGCAATGCTTGCTGGCTACCATCAGAGGCTAAGAAAGATCCAGCTCTGGAGCCTAGAGATACTATGGCCCTGCTGACACCTGAATGTCAGACTTCTAGCCTTCATAATAGTGAGAAAATAATGGCTAAGCCACCTAGGTTTTGGCAAATTGTTCTGGTAGCCCTAGGAGAGCAATACATAGTTTTAGAACTTCAAACAGTAGGTATTGGATACCCCTCCCCCGATAGTACAACAACCTATTAAGCAAACAGGGCAAAGATATGAAACAAGTTAGATTGTTTGGTGTGAGTAAGTCATGAGACATGGAAAAGTGTTTTCAATAAAGCTAGAGAGAAAAGGAGGAGGAAGATCACGGCACTTCCCTATAGAACACCAAAGGATCCCTGGGAAGACATTCGAGAACCCAAGGAGTGGGTTAGAAAGATGACTAGAAGCAGTGAGACATGCACACAAACAGAACTGGGCTCAAGCTAACCGGAAGACCAGGTAGAATAGTATTCAAGTAACTTTGTAAAAAGGCCCCTTAACTATGGACTACTAGAATTAGAAGAAGAGCCAGGTTTCCAACATAAGCCATCAACAAAACATGGAGACTGAACAATGGCTTGAGCACTGATGGACACTAGCACCATTCACTGAGATGAGGAATACAATAAGAGACAAGACAGACTTTAAGTCAGAAGATATCACAAGAGACAAAGAAAGACATAATAGAATGATAAAAAGTATAACCTACAAGACAATATAAAAGTTATATATGCATTCAGTATCAGATCACTAAATATATAAGGCATGTACAATGACAACTGAAGGGAGAATTAGGCAGCAATACAAGAAAAAATTTAAATTGCCCATTTTTAATTAATGGATAAAATATCCAAACGGACTGTCAATAAACACAGACCTCAAACAATACTATACAAAAATACATACACAAAATATTCTACTTCAAAGGAGCAGACTACATGTTCTTTTAAAGAACACACAAAACTTTTGTCAGGACTGATCACAAAATAAGTCTTAGAAATTTTAAGGAGACTTAACCAAGCATAATAAATACCTTATGTACTCACTTACATGAGGTATATAAAACAGCCAAACTCAGAGCTAGGAAGAAAGCTTAGCTGGTAAAGTCCAAGAATGGAAATGAGCTTGATCAGTGTGCAGATGCAAACTTAACTGCTCAGAGGTAATAAAACTGACAGACACTAGCAATAACAGCTGTCTACCTTAAACATCCATTCCTTAAGAAGCAGAGTTTAACTTAATGTTGTCAAAATGGTTTTTGCTACAGTAATGTGAATATCCCCCCAACTACATGCATCTATACAGTAGGGCTGTATTTCTAGGAATTTAAATTTCTGTTTAAATTCCTTGTGAATATTACTGCTTTTAAAAGGAGGGTAGCTTCTTAAACTATTATATAAAAACCTCCACACTGATTTCCATAAGAGGCTGTACCATATGATCCAGCTATACCTCTCTGGGGTCTATACTCAAAGAATTCCACATCATATTTGAAAGATACCTACTTATCCACGATGACTTCTGCTCTATTCACAATATCCAGGAAATAGAAACAGCCATTTTGTTTTTGATGGACATCACTAGATGCCCATCAACTGATGACCAGATAATGAAGATGTAATATTTCCACAATAGAATATTATTCAGCTCTAAGAAAAAATTAATCCAAGGCTTAATGGCATGTGCCTTTAATCCCAGCACTTAGGAGGCAGAGGCAGGTGAATCTGTGAGAGTTTGAGACCAGTCTGGGCTATATAGAATTCTAGGACAGCCAGTGCCACATTGAGGGACCCATAGCGGATGAAATTTGTAGGTAAATGGCTGGAGCTGGAAACAATAATTTTGAGTGAGGTACTTCAAACCTAGAAAGTTGTTACGTTTTTTCTTATCTGTGGATGTTAGCTTTGACTCTTCAGATATATACTTCATCTATAATGCCCATAGAGGACAGTACATTACTAATGGCCATGGGGAGGGGCTTTCAAGGCAGAGCAGTGAGATTGCATGGCATGATGAGCTAAAAGGGAATAATGAAATAGGAAGAGTTAAACCGGGAGCTGAGGGAAGGGTGGAGGAAGTATCATGGAGAGAGAGAGAAATAACACTAAAGACCTTTCAAAAAGGATATATGGAAACCTGCTACTACAGAAGCATTCTAAAACATAAAATATATACACACATAAAGAGCTAAAATTAAGTTATACTATTACAGGGTAACAACATCCCTAAAAAATCTGAGAGGTTAACAAATAAACAGCCCATACCAGGTATGAGTTACTTCTTTTTGAATTACTGGCCAGTGAGGTCCCACAGAACCCCAAACATTGCAGGCTATTACCAATACTATTGGTTATCTTCCAGAATTTGACAGTGCAAAGAAACATACCTGAGTCCTAGAACCTGGTCAAATCAGCCCAGAACGGAACTAAAAGCTTTACTCCTACTATCTAGCTTCCATAGTTCTGGAAGGTGCTACACAAACTACTAGAGAGAAAATTACTCATCAGTCGTACTCAGCTATGAACCCTGTGAGATACCACTGTTCTGGAAAGACACAGCCACTGGTACACAGTGGCACAAACATCTTGAGAGTGACCAACCACTTTCCCGTTGGTTGTAAGTCCTGCTCCACAAGATGGAATCCATGCTTGACACCATTGTTGGGCTAAGAACTTATTATGGCTTGTAGACAGGTAACAGTGAGAATTCACTAGCATTATGCCACCAAATGGATACAGGGTTAAACCCTCTCCTAATGACTTAGTGTTATACCCATAGATCCACATATCTATCAACCCTAATTTGAGAAACTTCTATGTACAGTAGATGGTGGTTAACAGTAATCCACAACTGGCCAAGGGGTAAACACTAAGAAACTGCAGAATGCTCCGCCCTAAATGAACATATATATGCACACCCACTCCCACGGCTGAAGAGGTGGCAGGCAGAGTGTAAGAGCCTGAGGAAGTAGAGGACTGCAAGATAAAGTGTCTTCTGAACACAGCAGAGCAGCTGCACACAGGACCTCAGAGCAGTATCGACAGCATGTGCAAAACCTGTCCAAGCCCAAGCCAGACCAAATCCCAGCGTGGAGAGGAAGCTGAGCCCACCATCCCAGCCCTGGCCATGGAGCCACTGGCAACCAAGAGCTGCTGAGAGAGGGAGAAACAATTTTCTCTGAGAGTGTAGCTGCTGCTGACTCTCCAGTGGAAGACCACGCATCCAAGGATATTTGAGCAGCACAATTTCTTGCGAAATACTTTTTTCAGAGGACACAAAACTGGGTGGGGAGGGAAGGGAGGGATAAATTGAGGAAGAATCAGAAAGAGTGGGGTGAATATGATTAGACATTGCATGAAACACTCCAAGAACTAATGAAATCTTGTGGAGTATGATGTGAAAACTTTTGTCACTCACACAAAAGAAGAGAGTACTTAGCAACTAACCAGCTTTAACTTATTTTTCTGAATGACATCTTTGTTTTCCTTTTGATATATTTCCATTTTCTTTTTGGTGTTCTCCAAATCCACGTTGTTGGTCAGGTTGAAGACTGGAAAGAAAGGAAACAATATCATGAAATAGTTTTAATACAGATCTTAAGGTGATTATAAAAGCCAAATATTCAGCATTTTGACTTCTTCCTCATTGGATTATCAGTCTTCATAGTTCTCCTGTGTCTTTTAATCATGCATCAATCTTATTGGGTCACTCACAACAACCTTGAACTCTAGCTCCAGGAGTATCTGACACCTCTGCCCTCTACAGACACTGGCACTTACATGGAGTCACACACACACACACACACACACACACACACACACACACACACACACTTAAAAGTTAATAAAAATAAATCAAAGTCTACCTTCCCTATACTGCAAACATCTATGGAATATGTAACACAGGCACTTGGCCTAATTCATACATTACAGCTATAGGGTTGTGTTTTCTACATTTATTAAATAAGAGAAAGAGAGAGTGTGTTCCACAGCGTGCACGTGAAGGTCAGAGGACAACTGTGGGCATTAGTTCTCTCCTTCCATCACATGGGTTCCAGGGGTGGAAATCAGGGCATCAGGTTTCCAACAGGTGCCTTTACAAATCACTTTGCTGGCAGGGGCGCAGGTGACCTGGCCCTTCAAACGTGCATAAAAAAAATCTGACCCCACTCCTCATCTGTCATATGGAGAGACTGCCCTCCTGCATCACTCACCTCTGTGGGTGAGCCAGTCCTGGGAGCAAGGGGGCAGGAGAGCTGACCCCACGCACTCTCATCTGCCATGCTGTGGCACGAGTAAGGGAAAGATGCCTTTCCCCCAGCCCCCACCCCTAGCCACCTTCAGCAGGCAGGAGAGATGGCACTGGGGAACAAGGGTGGGAGAGCTGGTCCTGCAATAGACAGGAGAGTGGACCCTGGATCTGCCTCAGCAAAAGAGTAGAGCTGGCCCTGGTGGGGTGGTTGTGGGTGAGCTGCCCAGAAGGCATGAGAGCAGGAGAAGTGGCCTCGCTCCTTGCTGCCTGCTGCAGTGGGTGAGCTAGCTGTGGCAATGCTAGAGAGCTTGCCCTAGTGTTGTCGATGAGGGAAGCTGGCAGGCTGGCCAACCCAGCTACCACCCAGGCTCAGAACCAGGGCTATGACTTGGCCCACCCCTACAACCACGGCATCTATGATCTGCTGGAGCATGTGAAGGCTGGACCTGCAGATCCAAAGCTGCAGGATCTCCACATGACACAGGACAACAACAGGATATCCAAGAGAAGCCCCAGGGAGAGCCCATTATCAGTGGTATAGCAGAAGCCAGAGGCCAGACCAATGACTCATTGCAATGAACACTTACAAGTAAAGATGTATGGACTAAAGAGCATACTGTGTGATTCACTGTGCCACACCACAGCTTCCATACTAAGAATGTTGATGTTGTTGTGTTAGTTTTGGTTTTGGTTTTTTTTTTTAAGTTTTCTTTTAAATTTTATTTTGTGGGGGAGGTTGCAAGGGCAGAGGGTGGATATGAAGGGACAGAGATACATAATGTGAAATCCACAAAGAATCAATTTTTAAAAAAGCCTAAAAAAAATGAAAATTGTAGGTAGCCAGGAGCAAATGGAAATACATGCTCTGAGTTAGAAACACAGTTCTACCAATAAAAGATTTGGTATTTACCGCCCCCCCCCCACACACACACAAATACAAAACCACTTTGCAGATACAGTTCCCCTTCTGTGAATGCCAAAAGTACATGACTCCTTACTAGTCTCTTCTACTTTCTTTCTACCCTATATAAATTTTTTCAATGTACATGTCTTGTTAGACCTACTAGAATGTTCCTGATTATTACTAGTTTAAACTTGCTGTTAAATATAATCCAAAAGTAAGTAAATGTCAATTCCAAGTTCAATTCATATGGTTAGATGCACTTTGTATCTTTTATAATTACAAATGCCATGATAAATCCCAATAAAAGCAAAATAGACAATGTTTATTTCATTTTTAACTTGGAAAATTGAGGTATTGGCAATATAATAGAAGTGAATCGTGATCGCAGATAATACAATCGCTTTCTCTCAAAAAATAAGAATCATGAAATTGTATTACTAACATAAAAATGTCTTAGCTGAAGCAAGCTCATTGAGCCATAGTGAATCGGGACGGCACGGCAGCCTCAGAGAAGGGGCAGGAGCTGACTTCCTGTAACAACCATCTGACCCTTTATCTGTTTGCTGGTGTGGCTCAGATGTTGACCTGACTCTAATCAAGAATTAAAAGCAAACAGAAAACGTATTGTATTTTCTGGAAGATTTAATGTTATTTAAGTACAATTTTAAAAGTCTTTTGACATTCAGAATTTATACTTACAGCCCTTCAGGCTTTCTCACCCTTTTAAAGTAAGTATTCTCTGCACCCAAAGAATAATCTGGTTATTATGACTAAGAACAAACGTTTGAGGAGATCCCTGGGGCAGGAGGAACAAAAGGTTCTATGTGCCCATTGTCATCCCCACAGAGAAGGGCCTGTTGTTAATGCCACAGGAAAGTTCATCTTCATGTGTACCTTCTATTGTAAGTTCTTGATATCATTATTCAAAATTGCACATTTTAACTTTTATATGTGTGCTAGTCAAGAAATTCATAATTATATTTAAATAACAAAATGTCTTCATCTTCATTCTGTGACTCCTCAGACCTGAACTAACCTCCTCTCTCTAAGTCTCACTGAATGTTTAAGCATCCTTAATGCTACACTTCTACTACAAAACTAAAGTCAAAATCCTTAACACCTGTCAAAAAACAGCTCTAGACAACTTCCTTACTGGTGGTGGGCTAGTTAGTTGGTGTGAGGTCTTTTTTATTTGCTTACTTGTTTCTTTTATGAGACAGGGTTTCCTTTGCAACCCAGGCTGGCCTATAACTCACGACCACTTGCCTCAGTCTTTTGGGTACTAGAATTGCATGCATACATCACCACACTAAGCCAATACCCACATGCTCCTCTCGCGTCTCTATTTCTCAGTATCCCATACCCAGACACAGACTACTAACCACTCATTAGGCCTATCACGTATGTTCAGAGCACTGAGAGAAGACTGTTGAGTCACGATTCACAACTTGAGCTCTTGGTGCTTGTTCCCCGTATACAAGAGGGCTATTAATGCCTGTCTCTTTTAGAATTTTGAAAATTATAGTGTATGCAGCTCACTCTGGTAATCAGTAGGTGTTTATTAAATTGGCATTTTGTTCTTTTGACTAACAGAAAGTCAATACAGATGGCAAGAACATGTAAGTATCTTTGAAAGACAAAGCACAAAGGGGACAGTTACAGAAACAAGATTTTAAAGAAGTTCTATTTCTACAGTAGCAATCAGAACAATGCCACATGAAAAGTGGTAGAACCACACCCAACAGTTTTAAGGGCCCCAAACTAATGTCTTTATCCTATCCCTCATTTCTGCAGACTGCCCATCTAAAAAGACAAAACAATAAAAACCATGATTCTACAACCTTCATTACCTTTTGTGGGGGGAGGGGTCATGCAGAGGGTCCAGGCACACATATGCGTGCAGTGGAGGACAAAGATCAGCCTTACGTGTCATTTTTCATGATAGCTATTCACCTTGTTTCCTGAGGCAGGGCCTCAGGCCGAGAAGTGCCAAGTAGCCTGGCTGGCTGGTCTCAATCCGCATGGATCTGTGGTCTCTGCCTCCTTAGCACTGGGATGACAAGCACAGGCCAGCGCAGCTGACCTGTTCACCTGGGTCCGGGGGTCGAACTCAGGTCCTCACACTTGCATGGCAAGCGCTCTGCCGACTTCTCCAGCGCTCCCACTTGCGTTGTCTTGATTAACACCCCTGACTGAAGTGTTCCAGGTCATATTTCAAGTTATCTGTCGATTCTTCCTAACCCACTTAGGATGTCAAATCAGTGAATATTCTCTCTAAAATGTCTTCTTTACTATCCCACCACTACTGTCCATTCTAAGATTTCCTATTTCTCATCCACACTACTGAAATGGTCCCTTGCTGGGCGGTGGTGGTGCACGCCTTTAATCTAGCACTCGGGAGGCAGAGCCAGGCGGATCTCTGTGAGTTCAAGGCCAGCCTGGTATACAGAGCAAGTTCCAGGACAACAGGGATACACAGAGAACCCTGTCTTGGAGGGAGGTGTCCCTTAAAAACCTCACTGGTTCATTGTGGGCCACAGACTAAATTTTACTGAAAGCCAAGTTTACAGCTTATTTCATATTTACCTTTTGAAAAAAAATTATTTATGTATTTGTAAGTATGGGTGTTTTGCCAACATGCATGTCTGGACAACTTGTGCGTGTCTAGTGCTCTCTTAGCAGAAGAGGGCTTCAGATCTCCTTGGACCAGAGTAAGAGACAGTTGTGTGAGCCACCTGGGTGCTGGGAATCAAACCTGAGTCCTCTGAAGAGCAGCCAGTGCTCTTAACCACTGACCATCTCTCCAGCCTTTTTAACAAACAATAATTGTACACATGTATAGAGTATAATGTGATGTTTGATTTATGTACATACACTTGTGGAATTATTACAGCAAGCTAATTAACAAACCTGTCACATCACATGCTCTTTTTTTGCAGTGGGAACATTTAACAGGTGGTATCTCATTATGATTTTAATTTGCATTTCACTGGTAATTAGTGATGTGAGCAATGTTGCATATACCTGTTAGTTACTTGTATGTTTCCTTTTGAGAAATGTCGACTTGTTAATAAGGTTATTTGTATTCTTGCCACTGAGCTTCCAACGGTTCTTGTACATTTCAGAGATGCGTGACGTGAATGAGATGTCCCCCACAGACTCAGACATTTGAAAGCCTGGTCCCAGCTGGTGGTGCTGTTCAGGAAGGTTAGAAGGCAGTGTCTTATTGGAGGAAGTGCATCACTGGAGGTGGGCTTTGAGACTTTAGAGACTCTTGCCATTCCCAGTGTGTATGCGCTCTGCTCCAGGCGTGAGGTTCAAGATCTGAGTCCTCAGCTTCTGCTAAAGGTACCATGTCTGCTGCTTGCTGCCATGCTTCCCTCTTGGACAGTAAGCCAAAATAAACTCTTCCAAACATTGCCTAGGCCGTGGCTCCTTATCACAGCAACGGAAGAGGAACTAATGCAGGAGGTAACAGTGGCTGTCTGGTTTGCAAAAGTTTCTCCCTAGCTGCAGACTGTCTTCTTTACTCTGTTGGCTCCTTTGCCCAGTGGAGCTACTGAGTTTGATAAATCTCTTCTCCTCCCTCTTCTCTTCCCCTCTCTGCCCTTCTGCCTTCCTCCTTACCTCCTCCCTCAGACTATTTTAACTTAAAAAACACACACCATAACTATGCAGCTGTGACAGTTGGTTTTAATGTCAGCTTGTCACAAATTAGAAACATCTGAGCAATGAGCCTTACCTGAGAAGTTATACTGATTACCTTAACAGAAGCAGGAAGACCACAGCAAATGTGGGTGGCACCTTCTGGTGGCAGCCAAGATAAAAAAAAGGGACATAGCAGAAGGAAGATTACTAGCTTTTCGCTTGCCTGGCCTCTTGCTGCCAAGTGAATTTATCCTGTTGTTGCTGCTGTTGCTGCTGCTGGCAATTCCTCTGTCGGTATTAGAACCAGTACATCCAGGCTTCTATCAGTGACTGCAGAACAGTACCTCTCTAACAACCCTCTAGGTCTTCAGCACCATACTGGGGCTGCTGAGGCACCGAGCCTCACGGACTGAGCAACTACTGAGTTGTCAACTTCTCCAGTGTACGACAGCTATTGTGGGTCTACTCTGACTGGAAAACTGTCCAGTCTCAAGGACCAAGCAACTATAGGTTTGGCAGCCTCTCAGATGTGAAGTAGCTATTGTTACTATTTCAATAAAAGCTAATTACATCAAATGTAAAATGAATTAATATAATTTTCATTCTATTGATTCTGTTCTTCTAGAGAACCCTGACTAATACAGCAATGTGGTAGCTTGAATAAGAATGACCCTCATAGGCTCATATGTTTGAATACTTGGTCCCCAGTTGATGGAACTGCTTGGGAAGGATTAGGAAGGATGATCTTGTTGGAGGAGGTGTGTCATTGGAGGTAGGCTTTGAGATTTCAAAGGATTCAAATCATTTCCAGGGTATTCTCCGTCTCTTGTTTGTAGATGAAGATCCAAGTCTCGGCTGCCGCTCCTCCCTCCATGCTTTGCTCCACCATCATGGACTCTGACCCTCTGGAACTGTGAGCCCAATTAAACTCTATTTTTCATAAGTTACCTTGATCATGGTGTTTCATCTCAGCAACAGAAAAGAAACTAACACAAGCAGTCAATCTCCAACTGAATAATGCACAGCCAATGTCTGGTCTTTAACAGGAGCTCAGCTTCTTTCTTGTATAAATTGTAACTACCATCTACAGTGCTGGCTCCACTTTTTTAAGGGAAACAAAAGCACACAGTTACATAATTTTCCCAGCCTTATACATTATTGGACTAAATTGCATAAAATAATAAGCACAATTGGTGTAGGAAAGCTTGATCACTGGTGCAAATAATTCCTGGTGCATAACTGAACTGGAGAGCAGAAAAGAGACGAACTTGAGGACAGCTTTTAATGGAAAGCACTTGCTATGCATCATTATGCTTTGGCATGAGTCAGCAGTCTATGGAAGGACCGGGAAATGTTAGCTGTCCAGTGAGACAGTTAACCAGACATTGGGTCAGAGTCTCTATATACTTTCCAGACACACCTTCAGGAAATATACATAATGGCATGATCATGTTCAGATCAAAGGCACTGATCTGCAGGTTCATATCTGATGAGGTATTACAGGGGAAGATGGTGGCTCAGTGGGTAAAGTGCTTGCTAAACAAGCAGAAGAACCTGAGTTCGGACCCCAGCACCCACATAAAAACCAAGGCACAGCAGTGTATACTTGTAACCCCAGCACGGGCATTCAGAGACAGGAAAATCCCAGGGGCCTGCTCACCAGACGGTCTAGCCAATAGGTGAGCTCCACATTCCGAAAGGGACCCTGTCTCAAGAGAGAAAGTGGAGGAGGACAGAAAAAGACCCAACATCGACCTCTGTCCTCCATGGGCACGTGCATGGGTGTCTCTACCCACATGCACATACAGAAAGAGAAATATTACAGGCCAGCTGTGATGGTGCAGGCCTGTAATCTCGGACTCTGGGCAGCAGAGGCAGGAAGACTTGGCAAGCTCAAAACCAACCTGACCCACATAACAATTATCAGAACATCCAAGGCCACATAGTGAGACTCCACCTCAAAGAAAAGGAAGAAAGTATTACATGCTGCAGAGTCTCACTATCCAAGCTTACCCTGTCCTGTAGCTAGTGCCTACTTCTAAATGAACCTGTGGGCCCCAGGCTGCTCATTCCTTCAAATTAGTTCATCTCAGGAAAAAGTACATACGCAGGCCCAACCAGCACTTTGTGAAAAGTCCAGGTCCCCTGCTGTTTCATCCCGGTTTCCTTGTCCTTCAATTTCCTTTAGCTCCCTAGAACACTCGGTTAGAACTATGACGGTGTCTTCACCCTGCCCTGTGCTTTTACCTGCTTTGTATCCCAGAGTTTTGACTGATCCCACTGATTTTAGGGCATACGCAAACCGTTTCTTTGTGACTGACGGCAATCCTCCAGCTTGTTCTACACCTGAGCATCTTCAGTCTGAAACTACGGGCCATCTGCATCAGCATCCACAATTCTACCAGCTTCTCAGTAAAACCACAGGGACCCATGCTTGCTAATACACATAAAGCATATATGACAACATTTAGAATGGAAAAGCAACAGTTCTAAGGCACTAAAATATATCAGAAAAATCCTGTTATGTTCTGCACATGCTTCTACTGTGGCATAACAAATAACTCGGACATTTTAGAAGAGTCCTGATAAGAAAGAGATATCCAGACTTTCTCAGAAGGAAATTTTTTTTTTCCCAGAGCTGAGGACCGAATGCGCTCTACCACTGAGCTAAATCCCCAACCCCAGAAGAAAATTTTTTACAATTATAATACTAATACCTAAGGAATTTGAATTTTTTTAATTTGCTACATATAAAAACCTTCTAATGATTCTTTTTACCATGTTTTAATAATGAAGTTATGAATTGGGAGAATACAAAGATGACTGTTTGATCCTCACAGTTTGTCTAATTTTCATAGGCTACACTCTTATATCATTTACAAACCTGTACTTTGTAGTAAATACAGGACTTTTGTTTTATATTTACCTATTTAACATGTACTTTACACTGATTTAGTTAGTGCGCATGTGTGGTGGTCAGACAACGTGGGGAGCTGGGGCTCTCTCCCACGGTGTGGGTCCCAGAACGGAACCCAAGTCTTCAGGTGTGGTGGGAAGCTGAGTCATCTCAACAGCTCCAACCATCACAACTTTAAAAAGCATAAATTTTTTAAATCAATGTATCACAATGTCCACACCTTTTAACAATTCTGAAATTCTCTTTAGCAAAACAGAAACAAGGCTCAATCCCTAGCCAGCACTGAAAGTGAAGGAAGCAAGCAGAGACAACACACTTTTGTGAGGAAGACACTTGTGACTAACCACACTGAAAAGAAGTACTAAGATCATTCTACGTCTGCCTGGAAAACACTGACTAGTAAAATGCTACTCCACAGTCACCAGCGTCAAAGTCTTCCCAACCTGCTGTTCCACAGAAGCATAAACAGTAATAAACATTTTTGTCTTTTGTTATCACAGACAATGTTAACAGAAATCCTACAAAGTAAGTCACAGTATTTCCTTTTGCTTAAACTGCATTGGTAGAGTTGGTACATACAGACACACCCTTCCTCCCAGCTAAGAAGTATTACCTCTATAATAATTGCCCTAAGACAAAATTACTTAAGAATACCCTTTACTTTGTATGATTTAAATTTGACAAATGTAATTCAATTGCAAAAGTAACCTGTAAACATCGCTATCACAACAAAACCATCAGGAGCCTTTTGTGTTGAGACATTGTCTAGGCACCTAAAAGATAACAGCACAAGATATCAAGGCCAGCACATCCAATTAAAACGTACCAATTTCCTCCACTTCTTCCAGGAAATCATTATACTCTCGTAGACTAGGAAAATCTTCTTCTCTTTTATTGTATCTACAGAGAAAAAAATCCAAGTTATATATATCATTGTAGACCATTTATATAACCAGCTTGCTCATCCCTACTTAATTGATGCATGATATATAGAAAGAGATTGTTTACTGTGTAAAACATTGGTTTTTTGATGCTAGGTTTATAACTAGACCAAGAATGCAAGCTGGGTTTGAGGGAGGTTTTGTTGGGTTGATTTTTCTTTTGTTTTGTTTTTCTGGGGTTTTTTTTGTGGGGGTGTGGAAGGCTGACTTCTGTTCACGATAAGCATGTGTTCTACCATGGAGCTATGCATGGAGCTACCCAAAAACACTGTTCTGAAGATTCTTATGCTTACACAGAAGATGTAGAATCAGAAGAGAATGCTATCACATGACAATTCTTGAAGAACTTAAGTAAAAAGATTTAATGAGGTGCTTTAGGGATATGAAATGAACTTAAGTAAGACATATCATTAAAAATTATATTTATTATAGTCATTAATTATAGAAAACTGAAGCTCAAATGAAAAAAGTTTTTCATGACAATAGTGACCTAAAAAACAGGTCACAAAATATATAAATATTGTAATGTATCAGTGAATAATAGCAAAACTGAAAAGGTTAAAGGTAAACAATCAGAAGGAAAAGATGACTTCTTGAAGTATACAAGTCAAGATCAGCTGGCCACTGATGAAGTATTATCGATTCAGTATCTAGGAAGGTGTCACTAAGCCATATGTATGCCACTCAAACAATGACTAAAGGGCTGGGGAGGTGACTCAGTGGTAAGGAGCCCATATTATGCTGAGGACAGCAAGGTCATGAGCAAAGGAAACAGGAGTGTTGCAGCCCTCTCTTCCGCCTGCCTTCTCTGTGTCCATGGAGAACTTCCAGCAGCAGCATGCT
The DNA here is from genome assembly GCA_902168325.1 of Peromyscus nudipes. NCBI lineage: Eukaryota > Metazoa > Chordata > Mammalia > Rodentia > Cricetidae > Peromyscus > Peromyscus nudipes. The sequence goes on from CABHPH010133677.1 coordinate 18,602, forward strand.
AGCCAGAGCATCTGGGGTCCACCAGCTCCGAGGTCTGCTGCAGGCATCATGAGGACAGGAAGGCCTGGGGAAGAACTTGCCACTTTCAGTGGATAACAAGCGGTGCCTACCGACTATGAGGCCATGTACTTTGGATATGGATTTGCTACACCTTTCTTTATAGTAAGACATCAATTCCTTAAGAAACAAGGATGTTTAATTCACTCTTTTAACAGATATAAAGAATGTTTAAGAGGTGTGATCTCTAACTCTTGTGGATTAAACTGTTGAATTCTTATACTAAGTAAGATTGTAAATAAACGAATAACATGAAAAAAAGAGAGAGAAAAGAATCTGTACTACTCCTGTAGAAGACCTGAGTTCAGTTTCCAGCACCCACATCTGGTAGTTTACATCTGTCTGTAACTCCAGCTCCTGGTGGAGCCAACATAACACCCTAGCTCCCAGGGTAACAGCACTCATATGTACATACCCTCATATACATACACACTCACAAGAAAGATAATATAAAAAATAAAATGATTATTTTTAAAAATTAAGAAGCCAGGCGGTGGTGGCGCACGCCTTTCATCCCAGCACTTAGAAGGCAGAGGCGGGCAGATCTCTGAGTTCGAGGCCAGTCTGGTCTACAGAGTTAGTTCCAGAACATCCAGGCCACACAGAGAAACCCTGTCTCGGGGGGAAAAAGTCAATCCTGAGTTAGCTGTGTGGCTCAGAGGCAGAGCATATGCTTAGTGTACCCAAGGCATTGGGTTCAATCCCCCAACACCAAAAACACAAAACAAAACAAATCAAAACCTTAAGAAAATGTATTAATTTAAAAATAATAAAGTACCTTATAGCAAAAGGGCAAATAAAATGAACCTCAAAACTCCTAACGAATCATAAAAATGCAGCCACATACATGCAAAAATAAAGTATAGCTAATATTTTATCTAAATAAGCTTCAAACTGAAACTTAAATGTTACCTCTTCAGTCCTTAGAGTAAATTCGTTTTGTCCACTACTTTATTTTCTAACTCCCTAATATCCTACACTACTTTATTAGTAAGCCTCATGAGAACAAAGCTTATAGCTATCTTACACATCATTTCTTTATTACTGCTAATACATATATAACACAGGTATTTGTTAATTAAATAAAAAATAGCAAATGGATAAGCTGTGAAAACATCAAGAAAGTTCTTCCTGTGCTCGCTTCGGCAGCACATATACTAAAACTGGAATGATACGAAGAGGAGCATGGCCCTGTGCAAGGATGACAGGGAAATTCGTGAAGAAAGTTCTTCTTGAACAAAGGTTAGATATTACAGTTACTATAAACTTAATACATTTTGTAAAATAGGTATAGATGATTTTATAACTACTTCGTTACCTGCTAAGCTGTTCAAAATTACATGAGCAAATAGTAACGATGACTATTGAAATAACTGTTGAAGTTGTCTTTGTTGGCCGATCCCTCAACAGTAACACTTACATCTTGAGCACTTTTTTCCGAATCTCAACCTCCTTGTCAACGGTGGGATCTTCAAAGAGTTGTACCCTAAAGTTGCTCTTTCTCAGTGGAGTACCGCACTCAGGACAGTTCCCGGCTCCTCTCACGAACAGCAGATCCACACAGCTCTCACACCTATAAAGACACACATGTAGCAATGGTAGTAACAGGAGTTAAACAAGAGGATGTCAGGAACAGGAGAGGGAGGAGAGGGAGACAAGAAGACCTAGAGTAGAGAGAGGGAGGGATGAAATGGTACAAATACAGTATTCAATGAACGGAATTCTCAAAAATAACAAACTTTAAACGACAGAAAACAAAGCATTGAAGGTAGTCTTCAAACCTACAAGCTTGAACAGTCTGCCCTTCAGAGAAGGACGGAGGTTGGGGCATGAACATTTCATGGCTGCTGACAATTTTACAAAAAATAGAACTGTGGAATATCGCTTTTATTTGGCAATTACTTTTCAGACACAGACAACTGAAGAGATACCAGTTACGGAAATGTAAAAAGTAAGTGAGTGAGCAATGACTAAGACGACTCGGGAGAGGGAAACAGAAGAAACGGGGATGAAAAGACTTCCCGATGCACTGTCAAGTCTCTTTCAAAATGAGCCGAGCATCCCAGCTCAACCCCAAATGGGAGGAGGAGATGGCTCGGTCAGCAATGAGGTCATGAGCTTGGCCTTCCAGCACCCACATAAAGGCTGGCTGTGGCGGTGCTCTACTGTAACCCCAGTACTGAGGAGGCAGAGAGGGGGATTCTTGGATGCTCACTAGCAAACTGGCCTAGATAACCTGTGAGCCCCAGATTCAGTGAGAGACCTCATTTCAAACATAAGGTGGAGGACAATTGAGGAAGACACCCAAGCACACACACACACACACACACACACACACACACACACACACACACACGTTAGCAATATACTAACAATGACCTTTGTATATTTCCATCTTAATAGTCTCATTACAAAGAAAAAAACAGCAGGTACATAGTAATTTCAAGGCCAGCCCGGGATATATGAGACCATGTCCTGAAAGAAAACACCCTTACCCACACTCAAGCAGGCAGCCCTAATAAATGCCAGGCGCGGTGGGGCACACCTTTAATCCCAGCAGTCAGGAGGCAGAGACCGGTGGATCTGTGAATTCAAAGTCAGCCTAGAGGTCTATATGGTGAGGAGTGAGGCTACATAGTGAGACAGAGCCTCAAAATGAATGAATGAATGAATGAATGAACGAACAAACGAACAAACGAATGAACCAATGAATGAACGAATGAATATTTTTGAAAAAGAAAAGAAAAAAATTAAACCAGTGGGCCACAAACAAACAAGACATGAAAAGGGGAAGGAGACTCTCTGGGAAGAAGAGGGACTCAGGGAGGGAGAAAGGGAAAAGAGAAGATAATGAGGGCAATACTGGGGGATAATATCAAAGTGTGAGTATCCGTATCTCTACATACGGATGTAATAATAATATCAAAGTGTGAGTATCCGTATCTCTACATACGGATGTAATAATAATATCAAAGTGTGAGTATCTATATCTCTACATACGGATGTAATAATAATATCAAAGTGTGAGTATCTATATCTCTACATACGGATGTAATGAAATTATGGACGGATGGCTAGAAAAAGAATTCAAAGCCATCCACGGCTGCTCATGGCAGTCCTCAGAGTCTGAGGCAGAGGGATCACTGTGAGTTTAAGAACAGCATGGGCTACATGTTGAGCTGCAGACAACAGAGGAGACATTGCTTCAAACAAAAACAAACAAGAAACTTGGAACCACAGTTGGTTACAGAAACAACTGTAAGCAAGGGTCTTCCGAAAAGTTTTAAAGAGGGCCAGTAAGATGGATCACAGACAGAGGTGGCCGCCACCTGAGTGTGATACTCAGAATCCAAGGGAAGAACCAGCTCCTACAAGTTATCTTCTGACCTCCACATGCTCACCCTCTCTCTCTCTCTCTCTCTCTCTCTCTCTCTCTCTCTCTCTCTCTCACCCACACACACACACACACACACACACACACACACTAAATCAATATAAATTTAAAAATTCTAACGATGAAAAAATTTCACAAATCATGCAATCATTCCCAAGATGAACCAAACCTTAGGGAAACCACTCTGAACTTGGGAGTAAAGGAATATTTCATTTCTACTATATCTTGAGGTTAGAAGAAATTAAACTCAACTACAGAAGTTCAAAATGGACGTATTTTAACCAACTACAGACATTTATAAGCAAGGAATCATCTGAAATATTTGAAAGGTACAGAGCTTCAAAAAATTCCATATTTCAAAGTATTAAAGACTAGATTCAATTAATAGTTCAGTTACTCAGAATATGTTGAATACCTTAATATTTCTAAAAATAATCATATTTCGGGCTGGAAGGATGGATCGGTGGGTAGGAGCACTTGCTTTATACAAACACGAGGGCCTGAGTTCAGATCTAAGTCAAGAGTGGGGCGTGGTCACATACGCACTGTAACTCTAGTGCTGAGGAGAGCAGAGATGAGAACTGACTAGGCTTGCTGGCTACCGCCTAGCTCCAGGATCAGTGATACCTTGTCTCAAGGGAACAGAGTAGAGAGTGACAGAAGATGACACCCAATAGTCCTCTGATCTCCAAGCAAGCACAGGGATGTATGCGCCCACATGTGCCCATGTGCATACTCTACACACACACACACCATACTCAACATATACACATATAATATACTCACAAAAACAAAATAAAAAACAATAAAGCATAAATATTTCTTAAAGTGTTATTATGTATTAGACATATAATGCCTGTTTCTAATCAACTGTATTTTTCCACTTTTTTTAAAAAATCTGCCGTAATCATTTGCTTGTGGCAAGGAACTGGGTGGCCAACAGCCTGCAGAGCAACCTGTCCAAGTTCTGTTGTGACTACTGCAATACTCTCTTAGTCCCTGTTCTATGGCTGGGGCGAGACACCGTGACCAGGGCAACTCTTACAAAGGACAGCATTTAATTGAGGCACACTTCAGTTTCAGAGGTTCCGTCCATTATCACCATGGCCGGAAGCATAACTCACACAAGCAGAAATGGTGCTGGAGAGACAGCTGAGAGCTACATCCTGATCTTCTGGCTGAGAGGGAGACTCTGGGCTTGGCATGGGCTTTTGAAATCTCAAAGCCCACCCTCAGTGACACACTTTCTCCAACAAGGCCATACTCCCTAATCCTTTCAAATAGTGCTGCTCCCTGGTGACCAAGCCTTGAAATCTAAGGGCCTATGGGGTCATTCTTATTCAAACCACCACAAATATATATCTTACCCATGATTCTCTATCTATGAGAAAGACACACTGCAGTGGCAGGGAAGAGGATGTGAAAAACTACTACCAGAAGTGGATGAAGAGCAGGCCAAGAGCTGCTGTGGATATCTCTCTGTATAAATAAAATGCTGATTGGCCAGTAGCCAGGTAGGAAGTATAGGCGGGACAAGCAGAGAAGAGAATTCTAGGAACAGGAAGGCTGAGTCAGGAGACGCTACCAGCCGCCGCCATGAGTACCAACAAGTAAGATACTGGTAAGCCACGAGCCATGTGGCAAGGTATAGATTTATAGAAATGGGTTAATTTAATATAAAAGAACTAGATAGCAAGAAGCCTGCCACGGCCATACAGTTTGTGAGCAATATAAGTCTCTGTGTGTTTACTCGGTTAGGTCTAAGCAGCTGCGGGACTGGCGGCTGAGAGAGAATTGTCCTGACCGTGGGCCAGGCAGGACTGGAGAAAACTTCAGCTACAAAGAGCCTGACAGAAACAGCTGAATTTCAACAGGGAAAGACATTCCAGCCCCATCCCCTGCTCCTGCTTCTGCAGGGGTCATGATCCTGCTTCCTCCCGGTCTCTGGCCCTCCTCTCTCTGGTATGATGCCCACAGCCCACATGACAGGCCCTCCCATGATGCCCATGATGGACTGGGATGATGCCCAGGGGACTGGCTCCTGGAACAGGGCCAAACATGAGAGACCACATGCCCAAGATGCCCAGGCCTTCAATTACAAGACCTCCTGTTAGCCCCATGACAGTGCCCACTAGGTCTGGAATGACCAAGCTAGACAGACAGAGCAGATGGGTTCCTCATTGGGTCTATTTTACTTATTCTCTTTCCCCAGGGAATCTCGTGCTGAGCCTGAGTGTTTTCTAGCTGTGTGATAAAGAAGACTTCCCCTTCCTAGCACAGAGAATAGTTTTGAAGGGGAAAAATAGGATAAAAATGTACACTTTTCGGGCTGGAGAGATGGCTCAGAGGTTAAGAGCACTGACTGCTCTTCCAGAGGTCCTGAGTTCAATTCCCAGCAACCACATGGTGGCTCACAACCATCTGTAATGAGATCTGGTGCCCTCTTCTGGCCTGCAGTCATACATGCTGTATACATAATAAATAAATAAATCTTTAAAAAAAA
>CABHPH010133678.1:0-26255 GCA_902168325.1 Peromyscus nudipes
CGTCTCTCTCATTGACTCCTCTTTCTTCTCTCATTCTTCCTTCTCTCCTATTTATTCTTTCTGCCTGCCGCTCCGCCTATCCTTTCTCTGCCTAGCTAGTGGCCGTTTAGCTCTTTATTAGGCCAATCAGGTGCCTTAGGCAGGCGAGGTGAAACAAATGCAATGCATCTTTACATAATTAAATGAATGCAGCATAAACAAAAGTAACACACCTTTACACAGTGAAAGTAATATTCCACAGCATAAACAAATGTAACACATCTTTACCTACTTAAAATAATATCCCACAACACTCCTGCCTCCTGGCTCCTGCCTTGAGTTTCTGCCCTGACTGCCCTGTAAGCTCTAAGATGAAATTAACTCTTTCCTCCCCAGTCGTGTTTGGTCAGGATGTTCTATCACAGCAGTAGAAAGCAGACTGGAGCAGGAAGCATGCATATTACAGCAGGCTGCCTTTCCTCATGCTTTTTCTTCCCAAGGTTTCATTATCTGCAGTTGACTACAGTATGAAAATATTAAAAAGAAAATTCCGGAAATAGGGATTTTTCAAGTTTTAAATTGTACGCTGAGCCCTTCGACCCAGTCCCGCTAACGTGAATCATCCCCGTGTGCTACATCTATCTACCTCCCTGTTAGTTTGTGTGAATCATCCCCGTGTGCTACATCTATCTACCTCCCTGTTAGTTATCTAGTATCTATTTCAGTTATCAGATCAACTGTTGTGGAATTGCAGTGCTTGCATTTAGGTTGCTCTTGTGCTACTTAAAAATGACCTCAAAGCACAAGGATAGTGATCTGGCAACTTCATTACCGTAGACTGCTACGTAAAAAATGTAAATGTTTTTTGTGTCTATTGTTGTTCAGTTGCTAATCTATTACTGCCTCTATTTTATAAATTAGCATTTCCATAGGGGTATGTAGTATTTATAGGGGAAATAGTGGCTGTATAGGGTTAGGCATTAATTACAGTGTCAGGCATCCACTAAGGGGCTTGGAAAGCATCCCCTGTGGATAGGGCAGCACTGTTGCATATGCTTAAGAAAGGATGCTACCAGACTACAGAGGCCCTGGGAAGGGAGCGTTTGTCTCTCTTATATGAATAAAGCTCTGCAGTGAGGTCAGGGCGGGTACACTAAAGCTTTACTTGATATGTCCTTTCTCCAGAGCAGAGTAAATCACCACTCCTAATTACAAGCATTTAGAAGGCCAAAGGTAGCAATCCATTCTGACTACATAACCTGCCCCCCACCCCACTTCCATGAATCAAAATCAGAGTTTTGGGGAGGTATTTATATATCCATATCCACAGCAACGTTATTCACAATAGGTGAGAACTGAAAGTAATCTAGACATCCACTAAGTGCTAAACAAACATGATATAGACAGGTGTGACATATACATCACTTTAAAAAAGAGAGTGCAGCCGTGTTCGTAGTATGGGTGGACCTCGAGGCATTAGGCTAAGTTAGTAAGCCAGGCATCTAATGAAAAATGCCGTGTGACTTAACGTCTGTGAGGTCTCTAGGGTAGTCAGCATCATAGAGGTAGGATGCAGATCGGTGTCTGACAGGCACCAGGGGAGGAAAGAACTGGACATTGCTTATGGAGAGTAGAACTTCAGCTTTGCAAGATGACCATGTTCTGCAGGTCAGTTACACTGCTGTGGGAAGCCGCGTGAGACTGTAGAGTGGTGCACTTGAAAAGGGTTCAGATGGCCAACTTTATTGAATGCGTGTTTCACTATAACTGAGGAGAACCCAAACTCGAATTCCCAGGTTAAAGCATGGGTCAATTAAATCGGAATCTTTGTGTGGACATGTGTGTTTTTTAAATTTCTCCAGGTTAAGTCAAGGGGGGAAAGCGGTGGATCAGAGGCAGGTTGTACAATCTGAAAGGACTACGGAAAGAATGGAATAATGGGGGATACGACAAGCCAAATGGCCTGAAACTGTCAGTGATAGGTTAGTATGGGGGAGGAAGGACGTCTCCCTTCCCTAGACACACTGGGAACCATGGGAGATGTGTCTGGAGAGGCATCTAGAGATCTGCTGTAGGAATCCAAGCTCCATTGTGCATTAAAAATAAACATTTAGGTGGACGGACAATGGGGTGGATCAGAGGGTGACGGTGATTGCTGCACAGATCTGACAACCTGAGTTTCATCTTTTGATCCCACAGTTAAAAGAGAGAACTGATTCTCAAAGGTTGTCCTCTGACCGCCACATGTGGGCTGTAGCATGTATACCTGAGTGCAGCACTCACACACACACACACACACACACACACACACACACACACACACACACACCCCTCTAGACACATTCACTTCCACAATAAAAAAATAATAAACAAAAACTAAAAACATTTGTTTTGTTAGTTTTTTTTAAATATATATAATTGGCAAGGTTTTATGTATTTAAGCTCTATAACATAATATGAATTCATGCACATATACACAGTGTAGTGGTTAACACATATTAAGAAATGTGTTTCTACATTTCCCATCTGTACCTCAGAACTTGTACTTGGTCTTCCTGTGACTAAAAGTTTGCAGTTTTAGATCCTATCTCTATGCCTCACTCACATCCAGTCAGTACTGTATCACTCTCTAACTCTTTGAGCTGGACGCTTCAGATTTCACATAGAAGTGAGAACACATGGCATTTGTCTTCCTGTGTCCAGCTTATTTCACTTGATACGATGTCCTCTAGGATGATCCATGTCACGAATGACAGGATTTCTTTCATTTTACGGCTGAGTACTGTTCCAATGTTTACAGATGAAATCTTGACTGGAACTCAGGTTTTTGCCAAATGTTGGCGACTGCAGAAAATGCTGCAGTGGACATCGGGCTGCAGAGATGGCTTCGGGATACAGAGATAAAATGCTGCAGTGGACATCGGGCTGCAGAGATGGCTTTGGGATACAGAGATAAAATGCTTCAGTGGACATCGGGCTGCAGAGATGGCTTTGGGATACAGAGATAAAATGCTGCAGTGGACATCGGGCTGCAGAGATGGCTTCAGGATACAGAGAGATAATTTTCTTTGGATTTTTTTTGAAGAGTAAATATATAAAAGGCCCAAGGGAGAAAAATTTCCATTATAGAGAAAAAATATGCCTAATTTTGAGTTCTTTTGGAAAACGCGTGTGTAAGGGAGCTCAATCTGAGGCTCCTTCCCTTGCTGTTGGGATGTTCTATGCCTCCTTCTCAAGACCCTTTTAGAAAGCCAGTAGTGAATGAGTTCACACTAAAGTGGTAGAAACGTCACAGGCTATGCCTTCGAATGGCATTCCGATTTTTAGGAAACTGAATCAGTAGAACAGCTATTTGGTGTAAAATAATAAATTTAATTTTTTACTGATACATCAGACACTGTGGGTAAGGCCGTCGATGTCAATTCTCGGGAAGGGGCTGATGGGTGGAGGATGGCAAGCCACATTTGTGGTCCAGCCTCCTAGACAAATTAGTGTGATATTAAGTATGCCACCTTCCTGTGTTGCTGGATTATTATGTTGAGAAAAGCAGAGCCATAGCCCCCAGTTCACAGAGCATCCAACACAAAGTCTTCCAAGCCAGGCTCAGAAACTTTCCCCCAAGTGGTTCTTTCAAAGCCTGTACTGCGATGCTTCTGGGTGCATGCTATGACTTAAACAATGCCAGCATGCTTATTTTGAACAACTTAAACAGGAAATCTCAGCTCATCCTGAAAATGAGGATAAGAGAGCCAGGCAAAGCTCTGCAAAGCATGTAGGGTTGCTGTGTTTTTATATATCACAGAATCTGGCATGGGTAAGGGTGGGGCAAACTGGAGAGTGACTGGAGGTGGAATAGAAATCACTTCTTGGTGTCTCAGTAAACTATGTGTAGATGGTTTGTTGATTAAAAAAACAAATAGGGCTTGGATCCCGGTCCCCATCTTGTCACTTCTTAGTTCTATGACATTGGCCCAGACACTTGAGTTCCCCAGAACTTATTTCCCATGTGTGGACGGGCACAGGAAAACTGTCCTTCTTATGCACATGGCTTCATTTGCCTTAAAGGAAACAGCAGACCCAAAGTCATAGAAGACTCTAACGTACTCTACAAATACAGAGAACAATCATTTTGAAAACACTAGGTTTTGTAGAGGATCGTTTGAATTAGGGCGGATTCATCATGACACACGTCTCTGTTGGTGAAAACTGAAAGTAAAACTCGTATACTTGAGATAGGAAATTAAACTCAGCGATTTGAGTTACACTGGCTTCAATAAGCAGTGCACTAATGTCAAGTGGGAAATGTAAAGAGCAAACACAGCAGGGAAGTGGTCAGTCATGCCTCTGGCCTCCTGGTGTCCGGTGTTTTCAGTATTTCCCCCCAAGAAATTTGCATCAACACCATGGTAAAGCCCATCACTGTCTGCAGACCAGGTACTATTAGGGACACATACACGGATGTCCACTGGTTTATTTTACCAGAGGGGTGTGTGTGTGTGTGTGTGTGTGTGTGTGCTTAATGCCCTTATCACACACTTAATTGCTCAACAAAGAACTGCAAACACTTAACTGACCAATATTTCGGGTGAGTGCGTTAACTTTAACATGCACAGCCATCAGGAACTCTGTAGCCAGCTTCTTGAATCCTGGTTTTAAGTATGTGTCTCTCTTTCTTTTTGTCTCTTCCAGGAGGGCTTTGGGAGCCCAGACAAGGTCTTGATGTGTAGTATAGGCTGGACCTGTACTTATTACCATGTAACCTTTAAACTCTTGATTCTCCAGTCTCAGTTTTCTGAATGTGGGGATTATAGGCATGCTCAGCTTTAGGTATGATTACTTTTATTTTAAACAGTGTGTGTGTGTGAGTGTGTGTGTGTGTGTGTGTGTGTGTATGTGTGTATGCATGCATGCTCACACAATGAGGTGCATGTGTGGAGGTCAGGACAGCTTGCAGGAATCTGTTTTCCTTTCCACCGTCTGGATGGAACCTGGGGATCCATGTCGGTTGTCAGCTTTGGTGGCAGGCACCTTTACCGCTGAGCCATCTGCCACACCAAACATGTTTCTTAATAGCACACTACACACATGCTTAATATTAGCTTGATGGAAAACTAGTCCTTGTATTCTTTTCAAAAGAAGCCCGACCTTGTTACAGCACAGAAACCAGAGCTGAGCTCTATTTGTCTGGTATAAAGGCTGTGCCGGGGTTTGGGAGTCTGTGTTCTCTGTGCTTCGAAGGACCCAAGTGTTGACTACAAGTTTGGAAAAAGTGACAAAGCACCCCACACTATTTCATTTCGTTTACTTTTTATCCTCTCCAAATTATGGCTAAAGTGTTAAATATACTAAAATCACAAAGGACAAACGGCCTTCTCTTCTGTTTAAATCAATGCATCCTTTCAAAGTAACTTTCTTGATTCCAATTTACAAATGCCATACTCTGGGCAAAGTAGTGATAAAAGCCAGATATATTCAAGAAAAAGCAAATAAACATATCAATGGTGATATGCATATATCATGATACATGCATTGCTTCTGTACTCAAAAAGAAAATTAAATAGGAAAATATGACTCATCTCAGAGAAAAATAGGGTAGAGATTACAACTTGGGGACCTCGCAATATTTTGTCCGTGTGCATTTTGTCAGAAGGCAATTTGTCTACGCTGGAAAAGGATATGGTTTGGCTGACTAAACTCTGGAGTGATGCAAGTGATAGGCAACGATAAAAATGCTTAGGGGAATTTTCGGGGTGCTCCAGTAAAGTGTAAGTGCTGTGTGGGTGTAAAGAGCAGACTTTTCTCTCTGCACCCTTTCTTTGGGGAGGGAGCATGTTTTTCAACACCGAAAGCTGCTGACATTTTATGACACACTCTGGGCGATTAAATCACAAGTTCCGAGGCCATTTGTAAACAGTCTTGATGGTGGAGTATAAACTTGTTTGTGCAAGCTTGGACGTGCTCATTGGCATGCGTCTTTCTTTAGAAAGCACACTGAGTGTTTTCACTTGGAATCCGTTGTTCTCTGATCTGAGAGCAAAGGATGAGAAGTCAGGACTGGCTTATTTCCAGGGAAAGTTTGAAGGATCATTCAGGAGTCTCTCCATCCTTTACAGAATTCGCTAACTCGCTACTATGCCTGGAATTCTGACAAGAAGCCTTCCTTGCTCCTCAGCGCTGGAGTTGGAAAACCTGTGGGGACACTCCAGAGAGGCTGGTGCCACAACCCCTTCTTAGTGTCTTCTCTGGTAAAACAAGGCTTTGGGGGGAGGGATGCCCGAGAGAGTTTTGTGGGCATCAAAAGAAAATGCAAGCTAAGTGCTCAATACGATGATCAACAGTGATGGATTTTTGGTGCTGTGACCTTGTATGAGAAGAAAAGAGAGGAGAACTGAGAAGTGGGGTGTTTGCTTCCCTCCCTTGCTACGTGTACCTTGTGAGATGACTAGTTCATACACAAGGAGGCTTGGTCTTTCCTTGCCCAAGAAGACTTCTCAGAGGAGTCAGTGAAAGGATCTCAAATAAGATAGAGCAGGTCATGGTGGAGACCCCACACTCAAAAGGCTTTTCAAAGCACTAGGTTGTCTGCTTGATTGGGCTTCTGAAATCTGAGTGAAGTTAGTAAAGTGGCCAGGTGAGAAACAGGGGTGCTGACAGGTAAAGGGATTCCCTTTTTGTGAGTGGTGGTCCAATTGAGATAGGAGTCATGGGTCAGATTGAACACACCACCTTTGGTATTCTGCGATGTGCTCAGAGAGCAGGCTGAGCGAGCCAGTAAGCAGCCCTCCCGCCTCCAGGTTCCTGCTCTGTTTGAATTCCTGTCCTGACTTCCACTGATGATGAACAGTGATGTGGAAGTGTAAGCCAAATAAACTCTATTCTCCCCACTTGCTTTTGGTCATGGTGTTTCATCACAGCAATTATAACCCTAAGGCATATGTATGTATATATACACACATATATGTATATATATATATATATATATAAAATATAAATTTAGCTTCACATTTGGGTAGCTTTTATTGTCAACTTGACATACCCTGGGAAAAGGAAACCTCAGTTGAGGAATTGTCTCCCAAAGCCCCAACTAGACATCTTTATTGACCAAGTGAAATCTCCAGTGCCAGGAATGGGTTGCATCTAATTAAGCTATTAACCAAAGGGGCCCTCAAATAACTCAGGTTATTGCCAAGGCTATTGGTTGCTCTCCACAACTTGATGGTAAGGCCCAATTGTCAAAGACAACACTTACATATCTCATTGAACACAGAGAGGTTGAACTGGTCTCTAACTAGAAGCTTCCCCACTACTGACTAGTGTTTATGGTACTGGCAGATACTCTGAATGCTACCAGAGGAAAAAGGTAAACATCAACCCAGCTATAAACCCTGTGATGATCTATATTAGTGACCTGCCTGCATGATGGTCTGGTGCAGCATGGCACAGACATTGTTTGAGTCACCAACCATTATCTAATTGGATTTAAGGCTCACTCCATGTAGTGGAATCCACACCTGACACTGTTCAGGTGGCCAAGAATCTGAGACTGAATAGGCCAGGGACCTGGGGAAAAAACTAAATACTCCTGAAAATGACTCCTAACGACATTCTGATATACCCATAGATCTGTGTCTCCCTCTGATACCATCAGACAAGTGTCTTCCCGAAGTAGATGAGAACTAATACAAAGACCCACAACTGAATACTGTGCAGAGAGTGATACATCTTGGAACACGCAGTCCTAAACAGGATGTCTTCATTAACTCCCTCTCCTTGGGGCTCAGAGAGCTATGCAGAAGAGGAGGCAGGAAGATTTTAAGAGCCAGAGGGCGTGGAGGACACCAAAGAAACAGTATCTTCCAAACATACCAGGACTGATTCACATATGAGTTCATGTAGACTGTGGTAACATGCACAGGGCCTGCACATCTCAACCAGCACTGAGATGAGGAAGTGGACACGTGCTCTCATCTCTAACAGAGAAATAATCTGCAATAGTGATACTCACTTGCAAAAGAAAAATTATTTTTTTTTCCAATGGAGTTTCACTGAGTATATTAGCCACACTTCAGGGCTGGTGCCATGACCAGCAGTGGATAGCCAACACAAAACAAACTTGAAAGTATTTTTGGAGATTTTTTTTGAGACAGGGTTTCTCTAACCCTGACTATCCTGGAACTCACTCTTTAGACCAGGTTGGCCTTGAACTCAGGAATCCACCTGCCTCTGCTTCTCATGTGGCTAGGATTAAAGGTCTTTTAATTAAAGGATTAACTGGTCTTTTGCTTGTATACTGCAGTTTCTAATTTTGAATTTTTATGGTGTGTGTGTGTGTGTGTGTGTGTGTGTGTGTGTACATTTCTTGTACTCTTAGTTCCCCCTTTTTTCCATTTTTGTTTGTTAGTCTGTTCATTTTGTATTATCCTTACTTGCTTATCTTCTTTGACTGTTTTCTGAAGAGAGAGAAAGAAGGCATGGAGTTGGAAGAGTGGGTTGGGAGGAGGGGAGGATCTGGGATGAGATGAGGGAGGGGAGACTGATCAGAATATATTGCATGAAAATAACTTGATTTCAATTAAAAAGTTAAAAATAAAATAAAATTATAAAGAAGAAGGAGGAGAAGAAGAAGAAGAAAAGGAAGAATTGTCTCCATCTGCTTGGCCCATGGCATGTCTGTGGGTTATGGTCTTGATTGGTAAGGGATGTGGGAGGGCCCCACCCACTGTGAGCAGCACCATCTCTGGGCAGGTGGTTCAGGGTTGTATAAGAAAGGTAGCTGAACATGACTCTGGGATCAAGCAGCCTTCTTCCATGGTTCCTGCTTTGAATGATTTGGCTTCTCTTGGTGATGAACCGTAACCTATAAGATGAAGTAATAAAACTGAACTAAGACAACGTTATTATTATGAATTAATTAATTAACTAATTAATTAATTTCGAGACAGTCTCACTGTGTACTTGAGGCTGGTCTTAAAATCATGATCCTCCTGACTCCGCTTCCCAAATCCTCAGATTATAGGAATGTGACACCATCCTTGGCTAGCTCTCTGGTTTTATTTAAAGCAGAATTGAGGTGGTTTACACAGATGCACGGAGACCAAAACACGTGCTCTCAAACAAAGACTGCAAAGAATAAAGGAGATGAAAGGGTGGTAGGTGAAAACCGCTGGCCGAGAAAGACCAAGCCTTGAACGTAAGCACCGAGCTTCCTCCTGGCCAGAGGAAGACAGCACACAGTGCCTTAGGTAGTGTTCTTTTTGTTGTCTTGTAGCAGAGTGTCCATTCCCCCCGTTCACTTACTTTGGTGAAACTTTATTGTAGTTCCTTGACACTATGTTAAGTACTGAAGGAAGACACAGTGGTGACCAAAAGTCCAGAAGTTCTGCCCTTCACAGAGCAGGTAGTGGGAAGGCAGGTGGACAAATTCTTACAGTACCCTAACTTCTCCAGGCTGTGCAGAGAGGCGTGGGGTACACTTGACTCTGACGGAATGTTAAGGGGGATTTTGTTGTGCACAGAAACATTTCAAACGACCACACCTTTCCAATAACGTAGATTATCATTGTGGGATTTCAATATTACTTGTCAAACAGATTTCTGTTTCTCTTGTCCCAGGTGTTTCGGGAGTTGTGAATTTAATTGAAATGACAGACTACATACAACTAGTCCTGAAAATGGGACATAAATGGTATCAAGAAACCTTGGTCACAAATCTAGGAATCGCTCAATGGCATTAATGTCACGTTCCCAAGGAACATGTGTAAGGCAATGACAGCATGTGCCCAGGCTAAGAAAGCCCCTGTGAAACTCGAGAAAGTTCAGCTTAAAATGCCAAAGGGTGCCAGCCACAAGCTCTGTGGACTTGCTTTCACCATCTGTCTCAAGCTTGGGAAGTGGATTTGTGGCTGCTTGAGCAAGGATTGTAGGCTCTTTCAGCCAAGGCTGAGACCCAACCAGGGTCAAGGCTGCGGCTCCAGCTTAGGCTCTCACAGATGTCCAGGCCCCCATTAAGGCCCCAGAGTAAAGGCCTCTATTTGCCAGTGTGAAGACAGATGGACTGGTGTGACCCTCTTCACCTCCACACTATTTGAAGATGGTTGGTGATCTGTGCTGTTTTTACAACTAGACTTGAGGCGGGTTTTCTTAAAAAAGAGAGAAAATTCTATTTATTGGCACATGACTTTAAAATTAATAATGACATCAGAGCCAGCAAATGTGTTCCATGTGTCACGTGCTCTACTCATCCACATTTGATCATTAATTTTAATTCTTTTGCTTTTTTTTGAGGCCGGGTCTCATAGCACAGGCTGGCTTCAAACTCATCAGGTAGCTGAAGATGACCTTGAACTCCTGATCCTCCTGCCTGCCTCACTTCTTAACCTGCTAGGATTACAGGTGTGTTCCACCAGGCCTGTGAGGCATTTGACATTTTACTAATTGAAATATTATTATTATTATTATTATTATTATTATTATTATTTTCCTAAGTACGCTATTTACACCAGGGTTTAGGCCTTTTTCCTGTCTCTTCAAATTCTGCTAACAGGAGAGCGAGGCACCATCACTGAAACCCTCACCTGTGTTGGCTTACTACAGTATGAACCACAAATGGGGGCAGATGATTAATCAGAACGTGAAAAATCCCAAGACGTGGGGGAGAAACTGACTCAGACTTTTCATGAAATATGAAATGCAGACTGGGATGATACAAAACTGAAAACCTTGGTTTTGAAAAAAAAACATTATTATATATTATATGTAAACTATTTCTGTTGAAGTCCAAAAGTAGTTCTGGATTGTTAGTGTGGAGAACTGTGACCTAGAGGTGGGAGTAGCATAGTCATGAATGTGGGTTCATTAGAAGCCACCACACACTTTGGACACAGGACATGGAGAAACTGTACTGACCAGGAAGCTTCCTCTCTGCTAGCTAGCTTTCACAGGAAGGTTCATTATCAGTCTTACCCAACTGTGAGTCCGGTGAGCTACAATAATAACCATTGTTGCAAGACAGACCTATGGATACAAAAGTGGCATGAAGGTTATAGGAGTAACCAACTGCTTTATGATTGGCCTTAAGGCCTCTTCCAAAGGACCAAACACTTGCCTGGTGCTGTAAAGGAACCAATGGTTGTGAGCTCACAGGATCCAGGGTGAACCTGTTACCATTACTCTGCTGAATGAACAATATCAAAATGCTCTCTAAATTCATATCTCTACACCCATCAATTAGTGAGTTGCTTTGTGCAGTGGACCATGGTTAATGCAGGGAGTCACTAACTGGTCAAAGTACAGAGAGTGTGTCAGTGAAGTGCTCAGCCACAAATGGGACATCTGTTTTGTACCATTTCCCTAAAGCTCAGGGACCATCCCAGAAGAGGGGATGAAAAGTTTTAAGAGTTAGAGGTTGGAAGGACTAGGGCAAAACAGCATCTTCTGGACATGACAGGTCCACTGTCACACCCAGCTAGGAGATGAGAAATTTAGATTAAAGTACAGGCTGTCTAAAGCTTAATCTTTCCACAGCTTATGTACTTACATATCCATCTTTTGCATATGTCATATCACATGTATAAGCATGTATTATTCTACTGGAGTAGAAAAGTTGAATTTTTGATGATTACCTGAAATACCATCTTTAAATCTAAAAGCACATTAAGAGTTAAACACTGTAAATGACCTAAAATAATTTTATGACAATGTTGTTAATATTACCAGCCTTAGTAAAGATGCCTAAGTAGGACATATCTGTTGTTATTATCTCATTATCAACACAATTTCCAAATTCATGTCTGCATCCTTTTCAAAGTAAAAAGAAGTTGCCCATTTGAAATGCACTGGAGGCAGGCTGGGTGTGGTGGTGCACACCTTTAATCCCAGCACTCAGGAGGCGGAGGCAGGTGGATCTCTGTGAGTCTAGTCTTGTTTACAACACAAGGTCCTTGACAGCCAGGACTGTGACACAGAGAAACCCTGCCTGTGTAACACCCCTCCCCGAAATGCGCCAAAGAGAAAGTTGTCTTAACTTGGAGTGAAGACACAATCACTCCATGGGTAGCAGTCCTGTTGAATCCGGCATGAAGAGTGCTCCCCGTCCTTTCAGATTAGGGAAACAAGAGCAGGGAGATGGAGACATGGGGACAGGAAAGCACCTCAGTTCTCTGCAGCTGGGGGCTCCCACACGTATTTCTGCTTCCTGTCTTTGGAGTCTGCCTTCTAGTCCCGTGTCACACGATGTGTGTGACATCGTCACCTCATCTGCACGGGTGCAAGCAGGATGGCAGAATATGGAGGGGACTGTGTTTCCTGGGAAGGCACTGTTTAAGGGTTCATTTCTGGTGCTTTAGGTAGCAGTCGAAAGAGATACCATGCAGACGAGCTAGAGTGGTGTATGACTGCCCACTAAGGTGGCTAATTTTGCTAAACCACACAGACGAGGCTAACGAAGTGTTAAGTGTCCAATCAACACTGTCAAGAGTCCAGCGCGTAAGAGCTGCGGCATCTGCCTTTCATCTGTTGATCCTAACCTGATCTGGAGACCAGTTAGAGGGAATTCAGTTGGGACTGACCATCTCACATTCTCTGTGAACTTGAACTTACCAGTGGAGAATAGGAAAGTGATTGGAAACAGACTCAAGGCGTCGGGTTCTTGAAGCCCAGGATGCTGGGGCAAGGCAACAGAGAATCTAACAAGATTGGGGTGGGATTTAGGATTCTGCTTCACCCTGCGTGGAATCATCTGCCCACTGCTGATGTTAATCAGAGCTCAGGATTTCTCAGTTGGGTGCTGGGCGTAGGAGCTTCTAGGAGCTAGACCCTAGTTCCCTGAGTGACACATTGTTCAGCCTTCGCTGTGTGGTCAAGCTGCTCAGGGATTCCACTGAAATAACTATTCTTTTCACACTTGAAAATTGTTTCCAAACAACTGTTTCCTCTTAACATTCCCAAAGCGGAATGACTTTTTGAATTTTGTGTGGCTTCCAACTCTGTCAGTATTAGAGACCTCAAATCTATCCTCCAACAGCCCACTGCCCTCTTCCCCCAAAGAGTTCCTGAGAGTGTTGCAGCCACGTTGGGTCCAGTCTGTTACCATGCCTGCCCCCCTCCCCCCACTGTCTCCCATTGTCATGGTCCAGGAAGTACCTTTGATTACCACAGGGGTCTCAAGGGTTGCTTCTATCACTTTTATTTCTATCACTTTTTTTTTTGAGCAGTTGTGTTTAGTTAAAATAAGCAAAGTCATACAGAAAGGAGGTAGGAGTGGAGTGTCAAATGCCTATTGTTAGAGTCCTGAGGAAGGAAGAGAGGGAAGAAGGGAGGGAGAGAGGGAAGGAGGGAGGGAGGCAGGCAGACAGACAGGCAGGCAGTCAGGCAGGTGGTCAGGCCAGCCGCATTGCATAGTAGGCAGCTCAGCCTAATAGAAATCGGTTCTTTAGTATGTGTTTTTTTTAATTTATTGATTCTTTGTGGATTTCATATCATGCATCCCAATCTCACTCATCTCCCCATGCCCTTGTCTCCACCCTCTGCCCTTGTGAATCCCCCCCCCCAAAAAACCCAACGAAACAAAATTTAAAATAGCCAACAAAACAAAACAAATCTCAGCGTGGAAGCTGTAGTGTGGCCCAGTGAGTTACACAGTATATCCCTTAGTCCATACATCTTTTCTTGTAAGGGTTCTTTGCGATGGACCGTTGGTCTGACTCAAAGCTTCTGCTATCCTGTGGATACTGTGCCTTCACTGGGACTCTGCCCAGATATCCTGTTGTTGTCCTGTGTCATGGAGATCCTGTAGCTTTGGATCTGCAGACCCGGCCCCTTCACGTACTCCAGCAGTTCATAGTTGAGGTGGATGCAGGGGTGGGCTCACTCATAGCCCTGGTTCTGGGCCTGAGTGGTAGTTGGGTTGGTCAGCCTGCCAGCTTTCCCTTATCATCACCACTAGGGCGAGTTCTCCAGCACTGCCCCCACCCCGCCCATTGGTTAGATCACCCAGTGGAGCCAACATCAAGGAGCAGGGCCGGTTCTCCCACTCTCAAGCCCTCAGGTCTGGGTCTCCCAAACTCACAGCACCAGGGTCAGCTCTACTGTTTTGTCCAAGAGCAGTAAGTATATGGCCCGATATCAGAATTGCTGCAGTTGATGAGGGACAGGGTCAGCTCTTTCGTTCTCATGCTCCGGGCACTGGCTTCCCTGCCTGCTGCAGTTGGCAAGGGATGGGGTCGGGGAGGGCATATTTCCCCAACCCATTCCACCATATGGCATACGAGGCAGGTGCCCTCTCCTGCTCTCACGTCCACAGGACCAGCTCACCCGAGCCCCTGCCAGCAGGGTTTAGCTCTAGTGTGCTCTGGGCGATGTGCAGGACCTGCTCTGCCGTGTGCTGCAGCTGGTGAGGTCCAGACCAGTTCTCCTGCTCTCATGATCCGGGGCCAGTTCTCCTGCCTACAAGGGACGAGGGAAAGGAGGGCATCTTTCCCTCACCCATGCCACCACATACATGGCTGATGAGCAGTGGGCTCAGCTCTCCTGCTCTCATGCCCTCTGGACTGGCTCACCTGTGCCTGGTCAAGAGGGTCAGCTCTGATGTGCTGCTTGGGTGAGGTGCTGTGCCAATTCTCCCACTCTCGTGACCCCAGGTGATAAGGGACGGGGGGAGGGGAGAGCTCTTTTCTCCCTAGCGCCCCCCCCCCATATGGCAGATGAGGGCTGGGGCCAGATCACCTGGGTCCCCGTCAACAGGGTCAGCTCTACTGTGCTGCCCGGGCAAGGCGCAGGGTCTGCTCTTCCAGCGCTGAAGACAGGGAGGGACAGGATCAGTGACCTCGGGACTAGCTTGTCCCACCTGCTATAGGTGGGAAGCCGGTTCTTCAGAACAGCCTGTTCTCTCCTGTTGCTGTTGGAGTTGCGTGGACAGGCAGAATATCAGTCTGTACGCAGTCACACACATGCTTGAACACAAGGGCTGGCCTTCTTATGTAAATGCGCATGCCCGATTCCGCAGGCCACTTCCTCTGGGAGGAGACCTCTGCTCCTCACCCCAGATGGCACTGTGCCCAGCCCACTTTCCCTCTTGTCAGTCTCCATTACATCATCGCTTCTTACTAGTCCGCCCCGCACTTACTTCTCTCTTGTGTATTCATTAGCTGGCTTGTTTATTGTGTCTTCACTAACCGGAGTGTGGTTCTGTGAGGAAAGAGGCTCTGTCTTGTTCTTGGGAATCTCCAGGGCCCTGAGGATGCTTGGCATGTGAGCAACCCTACAGGAGGTATTTGTTTATCAAGTGACTGTAAAATGCCAAGAGAACAACTTTCCGTCATTTACTGTGGGCGCCTGCGCATGCCCCGTGACGTGACTGGCATGCAGCAGGGGCTTGTACTGTCTTCCCTTTCCCCGGCTCAGTTCCGGGCTCAAGGCTGATGGGATTGCCATGTTCTTAATTCACCTTTTAACTGACTTCTTACTTCTGTTTCTGACTTAGCATCGGCCTGTGGAACGTGCTAGAAGATGTGGTTAAAAACACAGCAGACTCTTGGATGCTGGGACCGTTGGGTGGCACTATAGGTTTCTGTGCTGACTTGGTGTGAGCTGTGGGCAACTCACGTAACTGCTCTGCAGGCCACTCTTCTCATTAGTAAAAGTAATTCGTAGTAAAAATAATCAGTAAAAGTAACTTACAAAGTGCCCAGAAGCCCTTAGAGCAGCAGTTCTCAACCTGTGGGTCACGACCCCCCAGGGTTGGCCATCAAATATTCCGCATATCAGGTATTTACCTTATGATTCACAACAGTAACAAAATTACAGTTATGAAGTAGCAGTGAAATAGTTTTATGGTGTGTCTGTGGGGGTCACCTCAACATAACTTCCTTAAGTGTATTAATGGGTCAAGGCATTAGAAAGGTTGAGGACCACTGCCTTAGAGGCATGTAGCTAAAACCAGGGGCTCCCACCCCCTCTGCTTTTCTCTTTGTCGAAGACCTTTGAGCCCATGCTTCTTTGCTGTGCACTCTGAGTCTTCCTACTCAAAGTGTGTTTATTTATCACCTTTTTATTTTTCTACGCCATTTTCACTTGAGGAGGTCAAGATTTATTTATAACTTCGTAAGTACTATTGTTTTAGAGAGTACTAGGATGACTCCTTTGAAATCGTAAGAATTGTCTACACATTGGTCCTGAATTTGTTTTCATTATCACATGCACCATGGAATTCCATCATAAGCAACTGGCTAGTATGTGCTTTAAGAAGGTTTAGCTAAATGTCAGAGTCCCGCAAATGGTTGGTTTCCTGAACATTCTTCCTCCAGATTTCCCTTTGCTCCTCTGTGCCTGCAATCCTAGCGAGTGAGCGTCCTTCCTTCAGTCTCTGACCCTGCATGTTCTTTTAAGATGCTGCCATTGAAAATCCAAACCCGCGGTGACTTGGTAGCTTCCGTCTTGTCTGATGTACTCATGGTGGGTGTTTCTGTGCGTTTACTGTGTCCTTCCTGGCACCCGCCAGCCACGCCTTTATCTGCATGCTCTTTCTTTCTCTACAAAGCCATTTCTGACCTGTATGTGTGGCAAGCACACACTTCTCTTGTAAGGCGCAGCTCGGACTTCACATACTTTGGTAGCTTCTGACCCACCCTCCTAGTGCTGGCCATTCTGGCTTATCTTCTCTGTCCTAATGCTGTCTGACTGACTTTGTCTCATATTCAATCACTTCTCCTTTTCAGATCTGTATCACTTGTGGAGAACTCATGGTGCATAAAGATTTTTGTCTTTTTAATTTTTGTATTCTTCAGCATAGCCTAGAAGTCTTAATAAGTGTTTGTTGAATGGACAAGTGAGTAAAAATATAGTGATTTAATTTCTAGCCTCACACACAATTCTGAGAAGGTTTGACCGGTGTGTGGGAAATGCTCTTTGAAATGGCTTCTGAGCAGTAGTGGGGTCAGGAGGTGAATTCAGAGGATTCTAGGTATCCTAAGGCAGATGTCTACAGCTGAGGGTAGTATGGGTCACATTTGTTTTAGCTTACATTTCCTCATCTAATTAAGAGATGTTCATTGGACCACCCACCAGGCAGGTGACTGGAATGTTGGGATCCCTGGCTTTCCCCCCATCATAATGGCAGTGGGATTCACTGTGAATTAAAGTGTGTGTGGTGGTCCATGGGTGGAGTTGACAAAACTTGAAGATTATTTTAGAAAATGTGGCTTTCGTGGCCTCTTACTAATTATAATCTTAGTTAAAACATTTTAATATGAGAACCAAAGAAAATTTAGTAAAGAGCTGAAATCATCAACAAATCTATTATTCCAAACAACAGATTTTTTTTCCTTTTGTACATAGCACCACATGTGTACATATTTGCACATAGTTGTAACTGTGAGATTGGTTTCTGTTTTCCTTTAGGAAAAAAAGATGAATATAAGGTATTTTCTGCAAATGAATCCTGACATGAGCTTCTCCTCTCCCTTTCCCCTCCTGACCCCCTCTTCCCGTCCCCTCCCTTTCACTGTTCAGATTCCTTTTCTCTTCTTTCTGCAATGAAATATCTGTTCAACTTACAAGTGTTGAGAACACACTTTGGGACTCAGTGTTGGCTAGACTTCACTCAGCCGTTCCTCTGCTGCCACACAACAGAGTTCAGTCACACAGTCTCACCTCCTTAGCCTGGCCTGTGTACTGCTGAGCCACCGGCTCCTCTACGGTCTCATCTCCATGTCGCCTTTGCTCATTCAGCTGTGATCACCCTGGGCCCCTTTAGTTTCGTGAGCTTACTAAACTCCAGGCTCAAAAAATCATATTTCCTTCCATTGAATTATTATCTACCTTATTACCCATCTTCAAGAGTCACTTAGCAACATGAAGGAAGGACTGTTGGCTTCATCTTCATCAGGACCGTGCTAGGGAGGTCTTCTAGAGACAGCCAATTGCGGTTCACTTTTTCAAGGGCAATGGAAAGAAAAACGGAAAGAGAAAGGCACAATATAGATCAGTGTCAGTCACTTGCAGGATGATCATTCTGTGCTCTCTGTTGAGAAAATGGATGGTTAGCCAGTGTTTTTCAGGGACTTTCATGCTGCATACATGCTCTGGGCTGCCATTGCTCAGGATTGTGCTTAGGGAGACAAGGTGGCAGTGTGCTCTCTCCCACACTCTTAAAGACCTGTGTGCTTGGCCGGGCGGTGGTGGCACACGCCTTTAATCCCAGCACTCGGGAGGCAGAGCCAGGTGGATCTCTGTGAGTTCAAGGCCAGCCTGGGCTACCAAGTGAGTCCCAGGAAAGGCGCAAAGCTACACAGAGAAACCCTGTCTCGAAAAACCAAAAAAAAAAAAAAAAAAAAAAAAAGACCTGTGTGCTCTAAGGAAGTGAAGGATGACTGTTGGCCTAGTTAAAGCAGTCTCCCATGAGCATCAAATGAGATCTGGGATGCACATAGTGTATTTTGCCAGAGGTTGAACTAGGGTCTTTAGGCTTGCATGGCAAATACTTTTACCCCCAGAGCCATCTCACTGGCCCTTGTCTTGTTTTTGAGACAGAGTCTCTCACTGGACTGGAACTAGCAGATTTGGCTAGGCTGCCTGGCCAGTGAGTGTAGCTAGAGTTTTCCTGCCAGGCCCACAGTCAGGATAAATCTCTCTCACCCGCCAGTCCCACAGCCGCTCAGACCCAACCAAGTAAACACAGAGACTTATATTGTTTAAACTGTTTGGCTAATGGCTCAGGCTTCTAGCTATCTAGTTCTTATATCTTAAATTAATCCATTTCTATAAATCTATACCTTGCCACATGGCTTGTGGCTTACCGGCATCTTCACATGTTGCTTGTCATGGTGGCGGCTGGCAGTGACTCCTCAGCCTTCTACTTCCCAGAATTCTCTCCTCCTTGTCCCGCCTATACTTCCTGCCTGACCACTGGCCAATCAGTGTTTTATTTATTGACCAATAAGCAACACGTTTGACATACAGACCATCCCACAGCAAGTGAGACCTGGGTTCTTCCTGTCTCTTTCCTCAGCTCTGCCTGTACAGGCATGTGTCATCATGTCTGGCTCCCTCCTGCCCCCACCCCCAATCTTGGACTCTGGAGACCAAACTCTGGTCCTTGCACTTGTAAGACAAGTGCTCTACTGACTAAGCCATCTCCCCAACCCCAATATTAAAAATTTTGACAGGCTCTAGAGATAGTCTGGAAACTGTAAAGCTAAAAGTATAGGCTCCATTAAGATTCTGTGATGGACTGAGCCAATTCAGGCTGAAAAAAACCGACTTGAGAATGCTTAAATACTAATAGTCTCAATGAGGAGTCTGCCAGCCACAAGCATCATATCAGGTAAGCTAAAGTCTACAGGCAGAGACAAAGTGGCCTTTTAGACCCCTGGGCTGACAAATAGAGATCGCACTCCAGACTCCCATAGAGGTCAGAAAGCACTGTGTCCAGTGTGTGACTCCATGAGCTCTGAGGCCACATGCATGGCTCCTAGCTCCAGCTTGGTGAATATCTACAGAGTTTACTGCTGAACTGTGCTATGTGCAGAGCGCTTGATACAGAGCAGATTCTCAGAAACACCAGTATTTATTCTCCCTCCCCAAGAGGGGCAATCAGAGTGCTGTACGAACTTACACACCGACTAAGGAAGCTGTGGGGAAACTGGGCCATCTGGATTCTGAAATGGATCCTTTAACACTGAGAGCTTGGTTCTTTGCTCTTATGGTATTCAATGTAGTTCCCTACAGATATAAAGGGGTTTATTATTGTTAAGATCGTATTAGAATTGTAGATATGCCAAGTAATGAGCTCCCTCATCTCCTTCTATCTTATGAGTGCCCTGGAAATATGCTAGATTCTGGAACTGAAAAATGAATTGTAGATAAACATGGGAACACTGTTCCAGGAGAGGTTGTCTGTAGCAATGGAATTACATGGAGGGCACAGATAACCCAATTTCACTGAGAAATACCAACTTCGACACTGGAGAAGTGTGAAGTGTTCTGAGTAAAACTAAATACAGATTTGCCACGTGAGCTAGCCACACCACTCCTGGATAATTCCCCAAGGAATCAAAGTCAGCACACAATACTTGCATACCAGTGTTTATTGCAGTACTATCCACAACAGCTTAGTGAAGGAAGGTTCTTAACAACAGAGGGATGGATAAAGAAAACGTAGTATGTGTACATATGGAATTTTGTTCAGTCATAAAGAAGACAAAATTATGCCATTTGCAGGAAAATGGATACAATTGTAGGTAATCATATTTAGTGAATTAATAAAGTCTCAGACAAATGCTTCGTGTTTTCTTTACCCATTGATCCTAGGTTATGTATAAGTCCACAGAACTACACATGTGTAAGTGACCTAAAAGTTGAAGTAAGACTGTCTGAAAGAACAAAGGCTCTAACAGGAGGGGGAAGGGTGAAGAGGAGAGGGTGGGTATATAGAGAGAATATGCTTATAAAGACATTGTATGCTTGTATGGAAACACCCTTATGTAATCCAATACTATGTACAATGAATATACATCAACTAAAATCACTCACTAGCTTTGAGACTCCTGTGTTCCAGCCACTGTGTGAAGTTCCTGGGATGCTGTGGAGAAGACAGATGAGTCTCTTGGGAGACAGACATTAAACAACTAGTTACAGGAGTTTGAATATTAACCACTGGCTGCTAAGGGAGTATGCGCTACAAGAAGAGAAAGGCTTCCAGAAGAAGTCATGTTTGAGCCAAAGGCTGAATGTAGTGAGGAGCTGGTCAAGGGGAGAGAGAGTTTCCCAGGCGAATGCAGCGCTGGGCCAGTGTTATCAGTGTCTCCTTAGTGTAAATGGGTGTTTGCAGAAGTCATACGTGAGAATTGCTTCAAGGTGCCCCGGGCTTGCTGGAGAGAGAAACAGCTCAGGAATCATACACAGCTAGCACACTCAGGGAATCCTGCTTACTTTGTCAGCGTTGGCCTGATTTGTGTGTAGGAAAGAGGGTCTTATCTGCTGTAGAACTGAAGGCTTTCAGGAAGCTTTTTCTTCCGCGGAGACTAATGTCTTAGGATGGCAATTTCTTTCTCGAAAATCTCAGTGAAATTCAAGAATGTCTAACACATTAGCAGAGAAGAGTAGGACAATACTCTTTGAAGGAAGCAAGAGGGAGAGAAGATGCTAAGGCCTTTCTGGGGGTGGGAAGAGTGGACAGAAATTAGAAGAGGGAGAAACCTTTGAAGATGGCGTACATCTATTCAAAGGGGAGGGCAACCGTGGAGAAGAGTGGAGGGATTCTTCAGACCAGAACTACAGAGGCCTATCCTGGAGGGCCACTCAAGAAGAAAATACTGAATGTGTAAGTGATTTTCATGAATGCTGTGAATATAGGCATGTTCCTGCAAGGTTGTCCAGTCTTTTGATATGGCAACATGATGTTGTCATCTACAAATGTATTCCCAGGCATCCATAGCTATCCTAGGACACATGTGGTGTGTGGGTGTAGATTGGACATGACTAGAAGGAAGCAAGAGTAAAATTTCTGTGTTGTAAAGCCAGGCATGGTGGCATATACCTGTGTTCTCACTTCTCTGTGGTTATGTTTCTGCAGATGTCACAAGATGTGGTATTTTATGTGCCCTCGGCGCCTACTTTTAGAATTACTTGAGATTTATTCTCCCAGGATTCTCTGCACTAAGTATATTACCCTGCATCTGTTACTTTTCTGCGTGATTTCAGAATTCTGATGGAATGGAAGAGAAGAGGGTGATTTAGATCGAGGTCAGACTCAAGGTAAAAGTGTGGTGAGCAGATAAAGGAAGAAGTGTTAAATGAGAAGCCCTCTGATAGCATCTAGAAGGGACCTGGCTCATTTAGGGTCGTAGTGGAGATTCCCTGAGAGAGCGGTACTGAGGTGAGATGTGAAAGACGATCAGGTATTAACCAGATTCACAGGGGGAACTGCAGGAAGCAATCCAGGCCAGGGAGCCGAGTGATGATGGAAGTGATTTTCCAGATAGACAGAATGTAAAACTAACACGACTTTATTATTTCATTCAACAAGTCTATATTTCACATAGTCTTCTGGCCCCGGAGGCCCAATTATGAACGAAAGCCCAACATTCAATGCGCCTACATTGTAGTAAGCACCAGGGAGAAGTGATAAGGATGAGTCCTTTGTTTTGAGATGGATGGAGCTGCCGTCATATGTGGAGATGGGAGATGCCGAGGGAGGGCTGGATTCGTGCATGTGGAAAAGGCTAGTTTAAGTGCACATGCGAATCCTACGGAGTCAGGGCTGTATGTGCCTTGAGTTTCGGAGTTGTCAGAGGCTGACACATACGTTTGGAAATATTTAACTAAATGATAACTAACATGGCAGGAGTGGGTGTGGGGCCCCAGGACTCCATAAGCAACACACACACAGCACAGCTTGAAGGGGAGCCGTAAACCCTTCCTTCCTCAAATTGCTTTGGTCAGCCCTTTCGCCACAGCCGCAAAGCACAGAGACGAAGGCATCTTACAGAAGGGTGAGAGTCCATCGTAGTGGGAAGGCACAGCGGCGAGTGGCAGACGTGGTGGCGGGAGCAGGAAGCTGAGAGCTTGCGTTTCTGAGCGTAAGCACCAAGCAGAAAAAGCAAGCTGGACGTGGTGTGAGGCTTCTAATCTCAGAGCCCACCCCCAGTGACGTACTTCCTGCAGCAAGGCCGTACCTCTTAAGCCTCTCTAAGCAGCAATGGTAAGTTCAAACACCTGAGCCTTTGGGGGACCTTCCCACAAGCCACTATAGTGTGGCAGTGGAGATGTGAAGTAGCTGCTCTCACTCTTCCTTCCATAAGTGGCCTTAGTCATTGTGTTTTTTTCACAGCTACAGAAAATTAATCTTCTGATAATGATGGGCCATACCCTTTAATCACGGGCCCAGAGAAACCCTTCCTTCCTCAAATTGCGTTTGTTCGTCATTTTGCCACAGCAACAAGACAAACAATAAATGTATGGTCATGGATTGACAGCAGCTCCTGCCTTTGTCCTTTGATCTGGCTTCTTCATGGTTATCTCTGCAGCCCATTGGTTATTGGTCATTTGGTGACCTCAGCAAAAAGCTATTCTTTTTTTTTTTTTTTTTTTTGTCTAGGAGTCTCAAGGGTGAAGTAACAAGGCCAGAATGGAATGGATTGAAGAATGAGTGGGAGGTAAAAGAATGTAGGACACTAATGTGTCCTGTAACATGACATTTGAAGAATGTTGTCTTCCCGCCATGCAGGCTGAGTTCCTGGCTGGAGTGAGGTCAGCTCAAAGGGAGGTGGTAACTTTGCAAGAACCCCAGTTGGAAGTTTAGAAGTTGTTAGATTTGTCTTATTTTTTTTTTCTCTGCCATTTTTTCCCCTCTGGAATATGACATTGATTAGAATGTGAGTGTTTGAGGTGATGACAAGGGAGTGTTGGAGAAGGGGCTGGAGTTTCTAGAACACACATTGAGTTAATTCTACTGATACATTTGAACAGCATGGATAAATTGGGAAAACATGGCACAGACCACACACAGCCCTTGAATGCTCCCCTGCTGGTGTAAGGATTATATTCCTCCATCCCTTTTGTTATGTATTCTCTATCGTTCTCTGTCAGTGTATCTGCTATTCCTTAAGGAGTACCAACCTTGTGATCACTCCCAGGGTATGGTGTTTCTCAGCCTTGTCATGAGGCTGAGGGGAGGAGGCTGGGGAGTTCATTGACTTTAGGCATGCTTGTCTGGATTGGCAATGACTTTTGCCTTGTCCTTTATGGTTTCTGTAGATTGCCTCTGCCCTTCAGGCTACTAAAAACGTATTCTCTTGTACTGTATCAAGCTGATAATAGACAAAAATAATTAAAAAAAATAAAAACTTATTCTCAGAGGCTATGCATAACATGAAGCTTTCCCTTTAGAATGTTCTTTAGAAAGAACCTCAAGAGTTGGTATTTATGTTAGTTCAGCAAATTATACTTTCAAAGAAAGCACATACGAGCACTCCACCCACTCACCTCACCTTGCAAGAGAACGCACATTTACAATATATCATACAGTCAAAGTCAACATCCAGAGTAGACCCCTCCCCTCCTATATCTCTTTAAAACATATAAGACTATCTTCCTCATATCTAAATCCCAATTTATGTACCAAAAACAATTTCAGAGTGATATAGACATGGTGGAAATAATGGGACTCCTGCTTAGACATCTTACCATCTCTTTCTCATACTGCCTTAACACATGAAGACCACAGCTGGACCTCTGTCCTCCGAAGTCCAGGTCAATACTCTTCTAGATATTTATAGATGTCCCTTGAGCATATGGAATCACACTGAATTTATATTTGTAAAGAAATCGAACAATCTCTTATGCAAATAAGAGCATGTTGCCATTCAAAGAGGTTTGAGACATCAAAGTATTGAAGCTTAGTACTACACAGCTTTTTAATATTTATATTTATACAGTATTATTTATATTTATATATTATTATTTATGTTCACTTTGGAGGAAAATTCCTGGGAACAGCATCTTCAAACAGAAAGCCTTGAACCAATTATTGTCTCATCCTTAGTGCCCTTTTATGCCAAAGCTAACATATTTTAATCATATACAGCAGAGCTCAACACCAAATATTAACTTTTCATTCACACAAAGCTTATTTGCTCAGTAATAGCAGTGTGAGACTAGATTCTGAATATCTGTTGTCTCTTATACCCTCTTTGGATGTCTCCCTTTGTTTGAATTTTTGTTTCATGTTATCATTTATATCACATACTCTTTACTTTTTCACTGTTTACCTCTTTCTGTGTAGAGATGTATTTAATGAGTGGATGGGTGGGTGTCCACTCTTTTGACATTACTTGGATGTGCTTAAGATGAATTCCTGACCATATAAACTTTGTAAATGAGAAGTTAATATTTGGTGTTGAGCTCTGCTGCATCTGGTTAAAATATGTTAGATTTGGCATGAAAGGGCACTAAGGATGAGGCAAGAATTGGTCCAAGGCTTTCTGTTTGAAGATGATGTTTCTAGGCATTTTCCTCCCACTGAGTTATGGTATAATATGTACTAAATTTTAATACTTGAATATCTCAAACCTATGTGAATGGCAAAATGCTTTTTTTAAGTATAAGAGATGGTTCAGTTTCTTTAAAAATATAAATTCATTGTAATTCAATATGCTCAAGGGACATCTAGAAATGGCCAGAAGGACAGAGGTCCAGCTGTGGTCTTCATATATTAAAGCAGTATGAGAAGGTGATAGAAAGATGTCTAAGTAGGAGCTATATTATCTCCACCATGTTTATATTATTCTGAAATTATTTTTGGTACACAAATTAGGATTTAGCTCTGAGGATGATAATCTTATAAGCTTTAAAGAGCTATTGGAGGGATTTGCTCTGGGTGTTGACTTTGACCATATCATATGTTGCAAATGTGTGTTCTCTTGCAAGGTGAGGTGAGTGGATGGGCTGCTATGCCTTACACTTTGATGGTCCAGGTGTGTATTTCCTACCACAGGCCCCTAAGTGTCATCCCTGGATTTACTTCCATGCCCTGAACTAATTCTACCACAGAATTCCACAGAACTTTAGTGCCATGAGAGTAACACTTAGGCACACTTCCCAACCCTCCATAGCTGTGTTCTTTGGGTACCCCCAAAAGACTGTATAGAGAGAACTCCCCATGCCCAGCCCACTTTTGTGTGTTTGGATGGCCCAATGCAAGCATAGCTTCTCAGACACAGTGCTGTGCAATAATCTTTCAGTGCACTGTATGAATATATGTGTCTATGATTGGTTTAATAAACAAGCTGACTGGTCAATAGCTGAACAGGATAAAATTAGGTGAGAAAGACAAAATGAGAATGATGGGATGAGGAAGGGTGGAGTCAGAGGAGTTGCCAGCCAGATGGAGAATGAGTCAGACATACAAAATGGGACAGAGATAAAAGCCATGAGCCTCAGGGCAGCACATAGATGAATTAAAATGGGTCAAAATTATAAGAGCTAGTTAGCAACAAGTCTGAGCTATTGACCGAGCATTTATAAGCAATCTAAAGTCTCTATGTTGGTTATTTGGGAGCAGTCAGGACAGGAAAACTTCCCCTACAACATAGGGATGGACCAGCTCTTGAAATGCTCTGATTAGCAGAGCTGCCATAGTCAGACTTCATAGTCAACCCATAACTGTGACCCAAGCTAGCATCCCCTCAATAGCCCCTATTAATTCTATGAACCTCGAGCCCACACTCGCGTCACAATCAGTGACATGGGGTCCAGTGGCTGCTTTTGAGGTAGCAGTCCAT
>CABHPH010133679.1:0-28582 GCA_902168325.1 Peromyscus nudipes
AATCCTGGCTTTTATAGTGTATAATCTAAACAAGGAAGGTAAGAAATGCAGATATCTACATTGTAACTTGTCAGGCTTGTGCATCGAGTGCTTTCACCTGCTGTGCCATCTCTTCAGCCCCTGAGCATCATATTTCAAAGATGCTTGGCTAAGGGTGCTCATTGGCACACCTCTTGTCTAGGGTATGTGAAACTCGGGTGCATCCCCAGCAGTGCAAAACAAAGTAAGGGGGGGTGGGTGGAGGTGGTGTGGCTCTACCTGTCTCTTTGCTTTGAGTTCTCTGTGGCTGCCAACATAAGAAAGAGTTTTGAGGCCAGGACACCAGCGTTTCAACTCAAGTTCCCACTTGAGTATGTTACAACTCCTCATGACAACAAGATGAGGGCCCCAATTACCTATAAAAGAAAAAAAGAAATCTGTGAGACCCAGGTGTCCAAGCTGAGTTTGAGCAGAACCTTATTAAATATGTGGCCCCTAGGAAAGCAGACACCAAGGAGACAAAAACTATCTGCTAGCATAATTACATTGCCCAGAATAGGAGCAAGTGTGTCCCTGATGCACTACGACTGGGGTCAGGCTCTCCAGAAACACTGATGAAAAGAACAGACAATAAATCCAGGATCCACTAACAACCATATGAACTTTTATCAGGAGCAGATGAAGGAGACCTGCTCCCTCTTTTCCCCCAGGGTACTCTTGAGGAGGAAGAAGTGAGAAATATGTAGATAGAAATAGAGGAGAGAGATAGTTAGAAACACAGGATAGCTCAGGAGGGCCTGGGTCAAAACCCACCAGTCCTTTCTGTCTCTTCTAAAGGACTTTTAAAGGAATGCAAAGGGATGGAGCAAAAGACCTCCCCTCAGCACAGCCCAGTGCAGACCATCCCAGATACCTGGTGACCATGCATGTGGTCAAGCAATCCTCTAATGCAGCCCTGATGTGTAAAGCAAGCTCAGATCTCACTAGGAAGCATTTGTGGGCTACCACAAGCAGAGAAAGAACTCTGATCTATTCCAGGTGTGGTGGTGCATGCCTTTAATCCCAGCAGTGGCAGAGCTTTATGAGTTCGAGGTCAGCCAAAGCTGCACAGTGAGACCTTATCTTAAAAAACAAACAAACAACAAAAAAAGAACTTTGTCCATAGCAAACAACTCCCCAAAACAAGAAAGCTGCTGACTTGGGACCTCGGACTCTAATTAATCCTTCCCAGTAGCAAGCGCCCTACAGCCCAGCTAGACAGGCAACTAACTCCTTAAGTACCCACTTATAGGTAAAAAATAACCAATTGACTCAGTGATCGAACTTAGCCTGAAAATAGCATTTACAAGTCAGTAGGTGTAACCCAGAAAGCAAATTTCAATTTCAGTGCCCTAAATGAGATGAATGCAATTATGGGTCAAAGACGGAAAGCTGTACTTCACGTATCTGTGGCCATTGTTGAAGCATCACTACTGATTTTGAAAAGAAACTGCTCAAGAGAAAAATCAACCACTATTTCAACAGAAGTTTCAGAGGAAAACTTAGCAGAAGTCAATAAACTTTTTTTTCCCCTTCTTGGTGGCAGTGCTAGAGATCAAGCCAGGATCTCTTTAAACACTAGGCTGAAGAAATGGCTCTTCCAGATGACCTAAGTTTGATTCCCAGCACATACATCAGGTGGCTCACAATTACCTGTTATCTGCAGCTCCAGGAGGATCTAACACCTCTGGCCTTGATAGGCACCCACACACAAAAACACATACCTACACACAGACACACACATACACATAATTTAAAAAGTAAAAATACCATCTTTAAACTCTAAGCATACAACCTTGCAAATAAAGAAACATGACCAAACCCAAAATGGCTTTCTCTCCAGAAAGTAAAACAGGATTAAAAACCTAAAGTGAGGCTAACGTGATGACTCAGCAGTTAAGAGCACTACTGTTCTTGCAGGGACCCAGGTTTGTTTCCCAGCACCCACAAGACAGCTTACAGATGATTTTAACTCTACTTCCAAGGGATTCAATGCCTCTTCTAGCCTCTATGGTCACCAGGCATCCACGTGGTACACAGACATTCATATAGGTAAAACACTTATACATACATACATACATACATACATACATACAAAAAAAATGAGTAGAGTTAACATATGGGGACACTGAAAAGGCCTTGCTTGGCACACACGAGGCCCTGAATTCAATCCCCAGAATAAATGAATGAATAAATAAATAAATAAGGTTGGAAAAGTGGCTCAGTGGCCAAGAGGGCATGCTGCTCTTGCAGAGAATCAGAGCTCAGTTCCTAGCATTGATGTCAAGTGGCTCACAACTGTAGCATGAGTCTTAAAAGTTCTTATTAATAAAATCAAACCCGAGGCCAGTTATTGGGGTGAACACTGGAAGGTCAGAGAGACAGAATAAGCCACAGCTATCTCACCTCGCTGAATCCTCAGCTGGTCTTGTTTCCTCAGACTGGATGCCCCGAGCCCTCATCCAGAATGGGTCTCAGCTGAACTGCTGCTCAAAAGCCTGAATGCTTAACCAGCCACATGCTTCTCCAGGCCGCTTCTCCAGGCCAAATGCTTCTAGTTTCTGGTCCTCACGGCTTATATATCTTTCTGCTTTCTACCACCACTCCCTGGGATTAAAGGCTGACTTTCTGGGATTAAAGGCTGTGTCTCATGGTGCCTGGCCTTTCCAACGTGGCCTTGAACTCACAGAGATCTAGAGGGATTTCTGTCTCTGGAATGCTAGGATTAAAGGCGTATGCTACCACTGCCTAACCTCTATGTTTAATATTGTGGCTGTCCTGTTCTCTGACCCCAGATAAGTTTATTAGCATACACAATATTTTGGGGAACACAATACCACCACACACAACCACCTGCAACTCTAGCTCCAGAGGATCCAACACTCTCTTCTGGTTTTCAGACAGACAGACAGACAAATAAATAAATAAATAAATAAATGAATGAATGAATGAATGAATGAATGAATAAATAAATAAGTCTTTTAAAAAAGGTAAATTCAATGTATAATATAACCTTATTATCAAAATGTCCTTATGTAACAATACCATGTACAATGAGTATACAATGAAAATATTATTATTACTTTTTTTTTTTTCTTTTTTTTTGACAGAGTCTCACTGTGTCGCCCTGGCTGGCCTGAAACTTCCTACATAGATCAGTATGGCCTCGAACTCACAGAGTTCAACCTGACTCTATCCCAAGTGCTAGGATTAAACACATGTGCACCATCACATCCAGAACAATGAAAGTTTCTAAAAGCATTTTTCTTTTTTAAAAAAAAACCCTAATATGTCTATTCTATCTACAGGGTACATGCCACCTGCTTGTTAGCACCTGGTATAAACACTGGTTATCAGATCCATAGTAATGGTATGGCAGGGCTTGATTAAGTAACATTTACTTTATTTAGTAACAGTCCTATTGAGTAAGAGTAGCAAAGCTGGCACTTTGGGCATGTCAAAGGGATGCTTTTATATGCTTAAGTTCAGTAAAAGTTCTGAACATAAGATGAAACATAGTATGATTCAGAATTTCAATACCCACTGGTGCTGAACATGTCTCCTGAAGATAGGATAGACTTGTAAATATAATAAAACATTTAACAGCCTTTTGCCTTAAATAATACAATAAAAAGGCAGAGTATTTATTTCCATCTTGAATTAACAACTACATATGTGAATCTACTTTAAAACACTACATTTAAGCCATGGTAATACCAGCCTTTCATCCCAGCACTTGAGAGGCAGAGTCAAATGGACCTTGAAGGCTGGTCTACATAGTAAGTTCCAAGACAGCCAGGCCTATGTAGAGAGATTGTATCTTTAAAAAAAAAAAAAAAAGACTTGGGTGATACTAATTCAAAACTACTGAAACAAATCAGTGGAGGGAAAAAAAAAAAAAAAGAGCCCAGAAACCAATCTACTTGTATAGATTTAAAAACTGATGAGTCTGATAGGATGGCTCAGGTGAGATAAGTAAGGGCACTTGCCACTAAGCATGCAGACCTGAATTCAATCCCTGGGTCCCACGTGGTAAAAGTAGAGAACCAACTCTGCAAGCTGTCCTCTGACCTTGACAAATGTTTGCACATATGTACACACAAACATACACAGAAAGGGAGGGACGGACGGACGGACGGAGGGAGGGAGGGAGCGAAGGAGGGAGGGCCTGAGAGGTAGCTTAGCAGCGAAGAGCTCTTCCTGAATTTGGTTCCTAGTACCGACATCTCGTGACTCACAACTACCTCTCTAACTCCAGCTTCAAGGGATACAATGCTTCCATGGGCAGCAGCATCCACAGGGCATATATTCAGGCAGAAACACACACAATAAACAAAAATAAATAAAAATAAAAACTAATTATACAATTAAGCTTTTTAATTCAAAGGACAAACAACAACAAAAGTCCAATATGAGGACCATGAGGCAGGTCAATTTTTCCTGGAACATGGCAAGGACCTACTCTGAATTTGCAATGGAATAATGGAACAATACACTCCAAAGGGTAGGAAGAGCAGCTTTGCAAGAAAAGGTACCATAAGATTGTGTCCCAGCTCATAGTACCATTTAAATAGCTAGCTCCGACAGCATCAGGCCCCTCAGGCACAGAGCCAAGCACTGGCCCAAGGCAAGCTACAGGGCAGTAGATAGAGAGCTGACCCTAAAGATCAGACACGGAGCTACCCAAATGCATGCATGGTCATAACAGCTGGGCAGCCCAGACCCTCTGGGCAACTATACCACTCTCTAAGGGACCTAAGAAACACATCAAAAATGTGTTCCACTAGAGAGAAAAGATCTGACAAAAGAGGTTAGATGAGTGAACACCCTACAACTCCAAGAAAATGTTAGCAAAGTACTGTGAGCTACACATTCAACTGCTCCCAACTAGGGAACTAGAAAAATGGCTTAGTCTATAAAATACTTGCTGAACAAGTAGGAAAATACGAATTCAGATACCCAGCACCCACATAAAAGCCAGTTGTGGTAGCACATATCTGCAACTCTAGGGGAAAGAGAAAGGGATCCCCAGAACTCACTGACTAGGCAGTCTAGCCAATGGCAATTCTAGGTTCAATGAGGTCATGCCTCAGAAAATAAGATGGACATCAATAGAAAAAAATATTCATCCCTCCCACCCCAACCTCCCACTGCCAGGCAATCTCTGGATGGATGGACACACACGGACGGATGGACACACACACACACACACACACACACACACACACACACACACACACACATCAGCAGGAGGGGCAGCAGGAGGGGCTTCAATTAGCACAGAAGCAACATGGAAACCATTCTGCTGCCTACACACTAGGGTAACAGCTGCAATCATAAAGCTGAGAAAAAAGCCTGTGGGTGCTGCATTTTGAATAAGCATTAAAATTCTTTCATTCAGTGTTAACTGTGAATGAGTTTTTGTTTCTTCATGCAAAAAGTATTTCTGTTTTCTATTTGGTGGACAGTTTCACTATGTTGTCCAAGTCAACCTTAAACTCCGGGACTCAAGCAATCCTCTAGCTTCAACCTGAAGTGCTAGTACTACAGGACTGCACCACCACTCCCAACTGTGTAGAGTATTTTGAGTGTTTTACCTGGCTCAGGTAAAAGGAGAGAAATAGAAGAGGCTGAAGAAGTCTTCTACCTCAGATCCAAACACTCTCCTAGTGGAAACTGAGAGACTCTTACCTTCATTACATGCAAGGTGAGCAAAGAAAGCAATGATCTGCACAGTTTTCCCAAGTCCAGCTTCATCAGCTAATATGCCATTGAGATTCTTCCGGTATAGCTTGGCCAACCAGTCAAGGCCTATCTTCTGATAGTCTCGGAGAGCACCATACAGCAAAGATGGAGCACTAAACTTCACCTATAGAGACAAGACAGACCAGCCAAAGAATGACTAAGCAATCAGCACCCCTTCTCACAGCCTAAATCTAGAGGCTGTAAAATACACCTATAGGACAGTCTCAAATGATTTACAGAACAGAAGAATAGCAACTGCCTTTTCTAGCAATTTCTATGGAGCCTGTTGGGAGGCAGGAAAGATTTCCTCACCGCAGTTGTGACCCGGGCACTGCCCTTAGGGAGGATGGCTTCAGCCACAGCAGTAACTTCCGTGATGTCCTTGGTGTTAGATTTTCCAATGCTCATTCTCTCTGCAGCTTTAAACTGATCCATGATGAAGAGTGAGTCAATGAGAACTGAGTCCCTCCGGCTCTCCCTGTCACTAGGACAGTCTTCCACATCTAGAACAATGAAACAGACAGAACTAGGACTGCTGTGAGTTTATGAGCCTAACATAGAGGGGGGGCAATGGATGACAAGGAAGAATACAGAATTGATACATTTTTTTCATTACATTCCATTTTATACATTCACAATAACATGAATGACTGCTAGGAAACATCACAATCAACTATATCTGGGACTCAAACCGTAATCTACCCAACAGTCTGGTGTTCAGGAAATGGCTCTGTTGATAGGGAGCCAATAATGTGGACAGAATTACAAGTATCTCAGGTTTAATGATCTCTCTTCTACTACCATCAAAAAAAGGAAAAATTAGAAACATCACCCAAGTTTGGAAACAAGGAAAAAGTCTTCGTCTCTGACCCTAGGTTTTGCTGCAGAAGGGGACTGTGAAAGGCCCTGAATTCCACAGGAGACCCTCTGACAACTATCTCATGGCCCTATGTTCCTGTCTTCCCTCTCACATGCTCTTGTGTCTAATAAGCAAAAGAATGAGAATGAGAAAAGGACAAGCTGCTAGTCTGTGTAATCTGTGTATCTGTCTGGAAAGTCTGTAAGTAAAATCAACCACTAAAAACCCTTGCAAGTTAATAAGCAAGCACAGCAGAGCCCAGAAAAATAAGGCAATGCTTAGGTCCATAACCACAACACACATCTAGAAAAAACATGTTTACATCCTCCACAATTTACCTGGTGCTCTGATAAATGTGCCAAGTTAGTACGTAAAACCTCACAGTTTACAGCTTATTCAATAGGAAAACTGCATATAAAATACACTCTTTTCCTGGCTCAAATTCTTTTGTTCTTTGTTTACAGCCACACACAGGCTTTATCTTATCCAAAGCCCAGGTCCCTGACACAACTAACATGGACTGAAGAACCTGTCCTTGGTTCCAATACTTCCAATTTCTTACATCTTACTTTGGCTTTCATTTTAAACCTGAATTCTTTACAACACTAAAAACATACCCTCTTCCCCGCTTGACTCTTCATGATCAGGTTCAGGCTGCGGCCACTGAAAACTTGGCAGAAAGGCACCTTCATACAACTTCATCAAATCAATTAAGGGCAATTCAGCTGGAAAGGATGGCAGGAAGAAACAAGATTATTTTATAACAAATGCCACTTAGCTGCAAAGAAAAAACAGCACTCAGAAAGGCATAGCAGAAAGGCATAGTAGAAAGGCTGGACGGCAGCTTGTTACTACACTCCTCTTCCTAAACAGCTGGTGCAGGTGAGCACTGCTTATCCAAAATGCCTACGACTAGACACAGTCACAGCTCTTGATTTTCTGGATTGGAGACTATCTACATAGTGTCAACTGAGCACACATCTGAAAATCCACTATCAAAATACTCTGAAATCTGAAGCTTGAGAATACCATTTCCATACTGCTCAAAAAGTTTTAGATTTAAAAGCATTTTGGATTCTTGATTTTTAGATTAGGAATTTACAACTTGCAAATTCTAAAACTACATTCCTTTTCTCTGAAAACTAAGATGGGTATCCATAATTAATACAAAGTCTAAATATTTTTTCAGTTAAATTTATTAGTATTAACGTTTTTAGATTTTTTGTTTTATTTTGTTTTTTGAGACAGGGTTTCCTCTGTGTAGCTTTGGAGCCTGTCCTGGAACTCACTTTGTAGACCAGGCCGGCCTCCAACTCACAGAGATCCACCCACTTCTGCCTCCTGAGGGATTAAAGGTGTGTGTCACCATGCCTGGCTACAAATGTGATTTTTGTTTTGGTTTGTTTTAAATTAAAAGTTTGTTGTGTTTTTGTTTTTTTTTAAATCAGACACTATAGAAAGCCATTCTTATGATCAAAGTGTAAACAATTCACGTCCCCTGGGGTGGAGAGAAGGCTCTGCAGTTAAGAGCACTTGCTGCTCTTCTACAGAAGCTCAGTTCATAGTATCCATGTCAGACAGCTCACAATCATCTGTAATTACAGCTTCAGAGGATTCAATGCCTCTGTGGTCACTTGAACTCATGCACATACAGACACAAATCTATATATAATTAAGATAATAAAAACAAAATAAGAGCCGGGCGGCAGTGGCACACAACTTTAATCCCAGTACTTGGGAGGCAGAGCCAGGCTGATCTCTGTGAATTTGAGACCAGCCTGGTCCACAGAGCGAGATCCAGGACAGGCACCAAAACTACACAGAGAAACCCTGTCTCAGGAAAAAAAAAAAAAGTATCTAAAAGATATAAGGAATTCAATAAGTCAGTTAAGGAAAAGAAAACCTAACAGTCAAATAAGCCAAGCAGACATGAGAAGTGCACCTCACTGTCAGAGAATTACTCCTCCAAGCCACCATGAGCTATTTTCACCACCAGCTCCAAGGCTGATACCAGCAGAGCATGCAGCTTGGCACAGCCAACTGTATATGTATGCTGCATGATTCTGCATGGTCCATACCTGAACATATGTAGAGCCATTTGTGTACAAACACCATAGAACAAGAGAATACCAACAATAGCACTGTTAGAATCTAAGTAACCGATGACAGAGCTATGTGTGAAATAGTATGTAGAGTTAAGGTGTTAACAGCAATACCTAACATTCTGGATGAAACTACTGGGAAGAACCACTGGACAGGAAAAGGAAGCCACACCTTACAATCCCATTGTCAAGGAACTCTGCTTCAGTCTCAACAGTGGCCAGGGAGACTCACAGAGGTGGGAGAGTTCAGGAAGTGAGCCACAAAAGGTCTAGGTCAGCTGTGATCACCAGAATAGAAGTAACTCAACACCAGAGATTTGTTTCCTTGAACTTGGCAGCACTATGCTGTTGCAGAATATTTGTTTAACTATGCAAAGATGTGCTGCATTTGTTTATGTTGCGGAATACTTGTTAACTATGCAAAGATATGTTGCATTTGTTTGTTGTGGAATATTTGTTTAACTATGTAAAGATGTATTGCTATTTTACCTTGACTGATCTAATAAAAAGTTGAACGGCCAATAGTGAGGGAAGAGGTATAGGTGGAACTTCCAGGCAAGGAGAGTAAGTAGGAGGGGAAATTTAGGCTGGGGGGTGGGGGAGAAAGAAAAAGAGATGACAAGGAGACACCAGAGGTCAGCCAGGCAGACAAGGAGGAAGCAGGAAAGGAGGACATACAGAATGAAAGAATGCCCCAAGGCAAAATGTAGATAAATAGAAACAGGTTAATTAAGTTAAAAGAGCTATAGGCCAAGCCTAAACTAAAGCTGAGCATTCATAATTAATAATAATAATAATTAATAATAATAAATAATGTCTTTATTTGGGAGCTGGTTGGTGGCCCAAAGGAAATGCCAACTCCACTATGCCCCGTGTACTGCTGTCATTTGTATGTGACATTATTTTCAAATGTTCCTGTGTGTCTATTTACTCTTTAACCAAAGTATGTTCAGTAAGATAGTGACAGCCTACCTTCTTTGGCCAGATTAGAAAGTTCTGTGTGATGGTCTACAATCCCTTCATGTGCTTCCTCCTCTTCGATGGTCTCTTCTTCATCTTCCACTAAAATGGTTATCATCAGAGATCAGGGACATGAAAACTTCACTTGAATTTCTCAACATCACTAAATACTACTAAGCTTCAAAACTGCTTTACAGCTATTGAAGAAATTGAATGTAAATACTTAAATTTTTCAGGCTGATTCTGGAAACCATTGTTAAACAAGCAACAAATGGGAAATGTTTTCCCTTTCACTGCAGCCTGCCATTCACAGCCTGTTTCTTCAATATGCAATAGACCTCACTAGCTCAGAATGCTAGTAAAGTTGCCACTCATTGCAGAGCCCGGGAAAACTACATGCATACTTCCTGGGATGCATGCTTTCTAGGAGTTCACCACTGTCTACTACAAAGAAGAAGGGCCACAACCAGACCAAGTGTGTGTCCTCCCCTTAGTACTCCTGTCTTCAAAAGCAATGAACTCAAACCAGCGTATACTCTCCAGCCCTGACCTCTCAGAGGTAAGAAGGCTAGCCAGAAAAGCTGCAACCTCCTTCAGCTGGCTTCTTTTCATCCACACTATTAGATGGCCCATTTCTTCCAAAATACATGCACATATTCGTGCCCACATGCACATACTCTGCCTACCATCTCTACCACATCCCCAAATTCCTCAGTTCTTCACTACAAAATCTCTACCATTCACCAAACTTGGCAAGGCACCAGATATCACATCCCCAGGCCCTGGACACATCTAGTCCTAGACATGAACAGCTTGGTGCAACCTTACAAGACAAGCCAGACCTATCTTGGAATTTCATCCTGCCATTTCTCCTGAACTTGCTTAACAGAGTAGATGGCTTAGGAGAAAGAATAGTGAACAGGTTTGCTGGCCATGCTGACATCACAACTAGAGGACAGCCTGGGACTATGTAAGGCTCTACCAAAGAAACACAGAATTTAAGGTGACAACATTATCAGATACCTATCAGACAAAGCAGCTCCTACTGAGTTTAAGTTCCCCTAAACTAACCCAATACTTAACAAGGGGATGCCCTCAGATCAGCCAAACAGTCACATTTATAGTCTACAAAGAAAATCATCTAAAATTACTATATATGGCTAGATGCCACCCAAAAACATCTGCTCCCCAATCCTTTCTCAGTCTGCTAGCTGCACTGATAAACACATCCTAGCCTCCCAACATCAACAGGGAGCCAAGGAGAGAAAGACAAGAGCTGACACTTGTTTGACTA
Source organism: Peromyscus nudipes (assembly GCA_902168325.1). Lineage (NCBI taxonomy): Eukaryota > Metazoa > Chordata > Mammalia > Rodentia > Cricetidae > Peromyscus > Peromyscus nudipes. Next base: position 10,979 of record CABHPH010133679.1, read on the forward strand.
GAGGCACCAGAACTGCTCTCTACCTTTCTCCAGCCCCAGTGCCAACAGTAAGAGCTGCATGAACAGCTGAACAAGCAGGACCACCTCCCAGGAGAACAGCTAAAAGAGGAGACAGAAGACTAGGACAGAGGAACAAATGGGAGAAACAAGAGCACTTTGAAGAACACCAAGTTGCTATGTCAGTGCAGGGCAATGGAACCCAAGCTTCTAGCTCCTGTGAGCCACTGTCACTCATTTATTTATCCTTTGCAGTGAAACAATCCTGACATCTACCACACTAATAATAACCTGGCCCAACAAGAATCAACCCATATTAGAACCTCAAATTTGCAAAAGTCTGGAAGCTTACACACTGCCAGTCAAGCTAGTAAAGTTACAGCGCTGCTGAGACCACTGGGGCCTCAATTACACACTGTCCTGTTTCCTTCCTTTTTTCCTACAACCAGGAGCCAAGACACATTTGTTTGTAAACAGGTCAGAAGCCATGGACACAGGCTGAGCTCAAGCCACTCACACCGAAGTTACATCTGTGTTCTACTTTGAACCAAGTGCCAACATTTAAAAATGACTGGGACTCCTCCCAAAGATCCCAGCATGGTAACTGTGGTGGGCAGTGAGCATGTCTTCCTTTAACAGGTACATCTACCCTAATGTACTAAGATCACTCCTTGAGGACAGAAATAAATGTGGCCCTGAATCATCTCTGTGTACCCCTAAGGCTCTCCAAATGCACCTGGGTTTCCAGAGATCACAAAATAAAACATCATCAAATTACTACGGTAACACCCCAAGTCCTCTGGAGACACCAAAAGTGACTCTTTTTACTCAAAGACTCCTGGACAAATACAAAGATTAAACTTTCTAACCAATTTAAAATAACAGGTCCAACAGCCAAAGTCAGCATAGCTGACAATATGACAGTACAGAGTGCACATTCTGCTTGTGATCTCAAGGGAGTAGGGAACGGACCTTCGTCATCAGTCAAAGACGTGCTAGCTTTTCTTTTCCTTCCAGACAGTCCTAGATCCTGAAACAGAATAAAAATCAGAAATGTGGGATTTAACAATACAGAATGAGATGTCAAGGTTAAAGTGTCTATTTAGCAGATGCCCACTGGAGAACATCAAGGCATTTGCTGGGCAATCATGGCATAGACACCAAAGAGAGGAGGAGTAAGAATGTAGAGCTTTAATTACTGTATACAACTGCATCCTCTATAATTCAAAGATTCATACCCCAAGTGAAACTACAGCTATTAAGTGTCACTGTGTTTTCTTTTGTTGTTGTTCTTTTTCAAGACAGGGTTTCACTGAGCAGCTCGGCTGTCCTGGAACTCACTCTGTAGACCAGATTGGCCTCAAACTCAGAGTGATCTACCTGCCTCTGCCTTCCAAGTGTTGGAATTAAAGGTGTGCACCACCACCCAACGCCACTGTATTTTCAAAGCAGACTGATTTCGTAGCCTACTAACTTCTCCAGGAAATATAACAAGCCCACTCTTTGCGTCAGAGAGCAACAACAACTCTGTACTTACCAGAAAGTGTTCTGGTGATGTATCAAATCCCTTTAATCTGGACTCTTTCCCTAAAGAAACAAGAAATACAGTATTAGCACCAAAGCTGTGGCAAGATGATGCTTTTTAACTCAGCAACTACTGTCTGTTTATACAAGCTGAGGTCTATGGCTATCAACACTCAAGGACAGGGAGTGCAAATTCCATCTCCTCCCCTGCATACTAACCCAGCCTCGCTCTTGGTAACCCAGAAAAGCTGTTTTCATCTTGTAGTTCTTTTTTATGCTTATTGTTTGTTTTTTGAGTCAAGGTCTAGCTGACTGAGTTCAGGCTGGCTTCAAATACACAAACCCCTGCCTTTAACTGCTAAACATTGGGATTCAAACTTGTGCCACTTTGTCTAGCTCTCAGTTTATAATTCTACAACTTTAGCAATGGCCATCTCTCAGCCTGCTCCCTCACAAATAATATGAGAGGTATAAGGGCTCCTGGAACATTCTAAGGACTAGAGAAGACAGTGAGTGCCACTTCTGGTGTCTCACATGTACCTAAGTATTCAATAACTGGGGGCAACTACTGCAGAAATATCTTAGTGGTGCAAAGGTACTGCACCAGCCCAATTCCTAAAGGGTCCTATGCCTGACAGATAAAGCAACTGGTTTGTTTACTGTCCAGAAATAGGACTTAAATTCTGAGAGCATTCAGAGTCGACCAACTTTGGGTTGACATACAGTAAAAAGAGCAAAAGAGTTGAGATAAAGAACTAAACTGTTGCTGGGCCTGGTGGTGCACACCTTTTAATCCTAGTACTCAGGTGCTGGAGGACAATCTTTCCTCCTGAGTCTTGACAACAAGGGCTACAGAGTGAGATCCTATCCTCCCCCAACTCCCACCCTCTTCATCTGTGTGTGTGTGTGTGTATGTGTGTGTGTGTGTGTACACACAAAATAAAACAAGAACGAATGCAAGCACATGGTCTCCTTGACCAATGAGATCTCTAGCCAAAACCAGGAAGCTGCACAAAATATAACATGAAAAATTCGAAGCCCATGTATACATATCCTGTAAGGCAAATGCAAGGCCTCACAAATGTTAGGTGGGCACTCTGTACCTGAGATTCATTAAGACTATCTTTAAAAGCTTGGCAAGATGGCTCAATGGTTTAAAAAAAACCTGCCATCAATCCTGATAATCTACGTCCAATCCCCAGAACCCATATGACAGAAGAAGAAGCAAGTCTCACAAATTATACTTAGATCTTCACAGGCATGTGGTGGCACACATTCACCCATACACATACAAAACAAATAAACCTTTAAAAATCCTTTAAAACTACAGCTGGGCCAGAAAGACAGGTCAGAAAGTGAAGACCCTTACTGCCAAGCCTGACAGCCTGAGTTTGATCCTTAGGACCCACATGATGGAAGGAGAGAACCATCTCTAGAAAGTTGTGCTCTGACCCCCACACATGCCATGGTGCACATGTGCGTCTTCCCCCACCCCACACTAAATAAATAAATGTAATAACAAAGTTTTAATATCATACCTCTTCTGGAAACTTTCTGTAAATTTAAGGCTTTTTTCCTTTTCTCTTCTAATTCTACTTGTAGTTTTATTTCCACAACCTAAATAAAAAAAAAAAAGGATGAATAAGCAAGCAAGTCATTAAGGATGTAAATTGTACAATTCTACACTAACACATTAAACCCATACAAACAGCCAACCTCATTCACAGTATTTAGGAAAATAACTCAGTTTGATGCTCTCCTCTTTATTTTGTATCTGGTCTATCCTGCTCAAATTCTATCAGGTGGAAGAGTGTGTAGATGGAAGCAGGTATCCTGAAGACTTTGCCTTTCATGGCCATAGCACACCAAGAACTACCTGACAGGCTTTCACTACATTCTCATTTCAAAGCTGTGGCTTCCACCAGTATAAAGAGGTCAGAATGGGCTCATCTCAACCTTGCAGAAGGCTAACAACAGAGAGGCCTCTGGGTGCACATGCATGAATGCTGAAGCTGCTGAGGCTCTGGCCCCTGGCACACAGCCTCACAACTTGGACACATGTCATTTTAAGATCCCAATGAATTCCAGCATTTACCTGTTCAATATTTGACCAAAAATATTCTATTTCGCGGGCAGTGGTAGCAGCAATGCGTCTCAGTCTGCTCTGCTCTTCCTTCTTCCCTCTTTCCTCACGAAGTTTCTTTTCCTCATGATGCCGGGCTACAGTTCTGACAAGCTGGTGAAGAAAAAACTCAGGTTGGCAAGATAGGTCAGTAAATAAAGGCACTTAGCACCAAGCCTAAGGGCTTAAGTTTGATTCCCAAAGAGCCAAATGGAATGGAAGAAAAGAGCCAATTCCCACATGTTGTTCCCTGACCTCCACATGAATGTGCACACACAGAGAGGGAAAAAAATAGAAACAGAAAAAATAATTTTAAGACTTCTCAGCCTAAAGTCACAGGAAGCTGAGGATCACAAGTTCAAGACCAGCCTGGTCCACAAAGAGAAACCATATCACAATAAATAAGGCCACATATAATTCACTGACAGGTACCTCCTAGGCCATTAAGCACGCTAGATGAAAACATGTCTACAAGCAAATAAATGCTATCAATTTTTTGCCTGACTTTCTAGAAAGTTATTTTCTCAGATATGAAACACTATATAGTACTACAACCTTCTTTTCCTGTTTCATGTGATTAATATCTTCCCGTTCAACAAATACAAACATGTCTAATGGGCCACTGAGTATTTCATTGCATGAATGCAGCTAAATGTTCCTACATAATGGAAATTGCTGGGTTGAGATAATTCACATTTTTCCCTAACAAAATGATGTTTATTTTCTTATTTTTGAGAAAGGGTTGTGCTGACAAGTTTTTTTTTTTTTAAACTTATTTTTTTAACAGTAAAGTGTGTGTGTACACGAGCACATATGCATATGCAGGTAGGTGCATGAGAGTGTTAAAAATAGGGGACATTTCATGAATCGGAGTGTCATTCTTGCACAAGGGCCATACTAATCTCTGTATTTTATTGTATGTGCTACTGAAGCAAGCAATGACTTTTAAAAAAAGACTTATTTTTATGTGTTTGAGTATTTGCCTGCATATGTGTGCAGTGCCTACAAAGGCAAGAAGACATCAGATCCTCTAGAATTAGAATTATAGTTGTAAACCACCATGTGGGTAGGTGCTGGGAATCAAACTAGGGTCCTCTGAAAAAGCAGCCAGTACTTTTAACAGCTGAGCTATACCATCAGGCCCCAAACTGACATTTTTAAAAATATATAATTTATTTGTTTTTATTTTATTGCATTGGTGTTTTGCTGCAGACTGTGTGAGGACGTCAGATCTTGGAGTTACAGACAGTTGTGAGCTGTCATGTGGGTGCTAGGACTTGAACCCTCTGGAAGAGCAGTCAGTGCTCTTAAGTGACTTTTTTTTTTTTTTTTTTTGGTTTTTGCAAGACAGGTTTGTTTTTTGGTTTCTCTGTGTAGTTTTGGAACCTGTCCTGAGTCTCGCTCTGTAGCCCAGGCTGGCCTCAAACTCACAGAGAGATCCACTTGGCTCTGCCTTCCAAGTGCTGAGATTAAAGGCATGCACCACCCAGCCTTAACTGACATTTTAAGGTTTCCTTTTTTGTTGTTAAGATGCATATGTACATAACTTTTTGTTGTTATTGTTTTTGGCAGGGTCTTGTTTAGCCCAGATTGGCCTCAAATGCACTATGAGCCAAAGATGATTGAACTTCTTATCCTCTTACCTCCACGCCCGTCCCAAGTTTTAGAATTATAGATTACAGGTGTGTACCACCACACCTGTTTTATAGATGCTGGAAATCAACCCCAAGGGCTTCAAGCATGTTAGACACTCTGCCAATTCAACTACATCTCAGTCTTAAGATTTTAATTTTATTTATTTTAGGAGATAACGTCTCACTATATAGCTCTGGCTGCCCTAAAACTCACAGCATAGACCAGGCTGGCTTTGAACTAACAGAGTTCTACCTGCCTCTGCCTCCCAAGAACAGGGATTAAAGGTTGTGACCCACCATATCTGGCTTAAGATTTTACTTTAAAGAATTTTTATGTGCTCCCATGTTTTGCCTGAATGTTTATGTGTGCACCATATGTGTGCCTGGTACCCTCAGAGCCAGAAGAGTGTCAGAACCCCTGGAACTTGAGTTACAGATGGTTTGGGTCCCCATGTGGATATGGTAACTGAACCCAAGTCCTCTGTAAGAACAGCAAATGCTCTTAACCACGGAACCATTTCTCCAGATCAAGATTCTATTTCTAAGCTATCAGTCTGTGTTCCCAATGGGAATACTCTATGTACTTGCCAGTAGCAGCTCCAGAAAGTAGGGAGAACAATTGAAGGTAAGAACTCATTCAGCACAGAGTGCATAGCAACAACCACTGTCTACCTCATCTGAGACAGAAAAGCACTCAACTACCATGACACCTTGCACTGGTCTCTCACCGACCCTCTCAAGGCCTCCTTGAAAGCTCTCCTTGGAGACAGCGTCTGTTTCTCCCTGTCCTAGTGAGAAGAAGGGTAGATGTAGGCTTACTGTGCAGAGCTGGCTGGCCCTCACTACAGCCTATGAATTCTGTGTTGCTCGTCAGCCTACCTACCCCACCCCACCAGCCAGTTCTTGTCTGCCCAGCCTGGAGTCCACATGCCCACTTTGTCCATACCAGTTGATATGCCCATCCCAGTATTCATATGTCCCTCCTACTGACTACATGTCCATCCTATCCAGGTTGGTGTTCACATGTCCAGAATCATTTTCCTTTGTAATAAATATTTAAGAGGCTTCGGACTTTTTTTTTAATGTCCTTTTGTCTCAGGTTTCCCCTTCTTAAACCAGATAAGGAAAGAGGGGAGTTCAAAGACAGAAGTGCGCCAGGCAGTGGTGGTGCACACCTTTGATCCCAGCACTCGGGAGGCAGAAGCAGGAGGATCTCTGTGAGTTGAGTCCAGCTTCATCTACAGAGCGAGTTCCAGGACAGGCTCCAAAGCTACACAGGGAAACCCTCTCTGCATAGGTCAGAGACAAAGGATCAACCCCAACCCTGAGTACATGGAAGGTGAAGAAAACATCCAAGGCCTGGGTGTGAAAACAATGGTCCATGATATGTGATAGTTAAGTGTAGTTGCCTGCACAATGAAAGGATAGCTGAGTTCCACCCAGAGGCCAACGTTTTCCAGAAGCCTGTCTTTCTATTTTCATTTTTGTGGAGTGAATAGTGTCACTTCTCAAGTCTCTGAAGGACTGTGCCTGCTGTGGGAACAACAGAAGGAACAAAGTCTGCACCAGAACCAGAGACAGCTCAGACACACAGTTAAGCAGAGACACACCAGGGGCAGCAGTGACGGCAGAGGATGAGCACACTGCCCAGCATCTTACACCTGGCATTCCTAACCTCCAGCCTCTGCAATCACCTGACCAGCTCTGGGTGCACTGAAAGCATCCAATTCCTAACCAGCAAGCAAAATTGAAGGAAAAGGAACCCAATCTCTGCACCAAGGACTCTATCTCAGTTTCCACCTACACAACAGATGATGCTTTCTCCACACATTAGGATTCAAAAGTCTTAAGAGAATGGGGTAAGAGTCTCATCCATTGCCACTTTCAGCAATTTTTTTATTTTTTTATTTTTTGAGACAGGGTCTCACTATGTAGCTCTGGCTATGCTGGAACTCACTATGTAGAGCAGATTGGCCTCAAAGTCACAGAGATCTGCCCGCCTCTGCCTCCCAAGTGCTGTGAATAAAGGTGTGTGCCACCACCATTTAAGGCATGTGCCTGGCTCACTTACAGCAATTTAAATCCCAACTACTCCAAAAGATACAAAGCATGAATGACCACTCCATGTTTCAAACTTACCTTCTTAGCAGCAGCCAATTTCCACTTCCGCTCTTGAGCAAAGTCTGTGGCCATCCATTGCATCTCTTCCAGCAGATAATCCCAATGAGATTTAGGACGCGGAGCTTCTTGAAGCTTTGGCAACCGCCTTAGCGACCACAAGCCTTCCTTCCTTAAATCTGCTATTCGCTGATGGATCTGGTTTTCCTGTAAGGAACATAGATGTGAGGGGTAAGGGTCAGCATGACTGGAAGGAAATCAGTCCACTATGGTCAATTTCACCACAAGGCAAAGACGTTAATGAGTCTACTTCAAGCAAAGAAGACTGTGTTATTTGGTCAGTCCTGGTTTCTAATGATCATAAACCAAGTGTTCAGTTTTGTTGGGTTTTTTGTTTGTTTGTTTGTTTTTTCAAGACAGGGTTTCTCTGTATAGTTCTGGAGCCTGTCCTGAATCTCGCTCTGTAGACCAGGCTGGCCTCGAACTCACAGAGATCCGCCTGGCTCTGCCTCTCAAGTGCTGGGAATGAAGGTGTGCTATCACCGGCCAGCACCAAGTGTTCAGTTTTAAACTATCACAGTCTTTAAATAATAAAATGAAATGCACACCAAAAACCAGAATACAAGCTGAATCCCCACTGTGTTGTATGATGACATTCCTCTTTAATTTGTTCAGCGACTCCCTTAACCAAGCTGGAAGCAAGATCTCTCAAACCCAGGAATGTGGTGATATTTTATTCGTGCTCTAACAAATAAAGCTTGCCTGGAGATCAGAGGATAAAGCCAGCCATTATATTAAATATAGAGGCCAGGCATTGATAGCACATGCCTTTAATCCTAGCATTCAGGAGGCAGAGATTCATCCAGATTTCTGTGAGTTCCAGGTCACTCTGGGGACAGAACCAGACGTGGTGGCACACATCTTTAATCCCAACACTAGTTAACCATAGAGATCTGGAGGTCTGTACAGAAAGACATGAAGTGATAGAGCTGTGCAGAAAGAGGAAGTGATGTAGCTGGGTGGAGAGAGGAAGTAAGAAGGCAGGGCACAGAAAGGTATATAGGCGTGAGCACATAGGAAGTAGCTCTCTCTTGGGCTGAGGATTTCCTAGCAGTAAGAACTTGTGGCTGGCTTGGTCTGTCCCTCTGATCTTTCAGCTTTCACCCCAATATCTCTGAGTTTTTTTCTTGTTTTCCCCTGGAGCTGAGGATTGAACCCAGGCCCTTGAGCTTGCTAAGCAAGTGCTCTACCATAGAGCTAAATCCCCAACCCCTATCTCCAGGTTTTTTATTAACACATTTAGCAATTCATGTTACACAGGTATTAGAGGCTAGCCTAGAAAACGTAAGATTCTGCCAAACAAACAGACCAAACAAGCATGCTCTGTATCTGCCTGGGCACACTTACCAGTGTTATTTGTTCTGCCAGTTTATCCTGAGAACCGTCCTGGGATGAGGCTGCATTCTGAGCAGGACTCTGTGGCTTGGGGGGAGCTGGCACTGCTGCCCCTGGAGACCGGGAAGTGATGGGAGACAGAGCCTTGCTGGTGGCAGAAGAGGGTCTATTCACTGGTGAAGAACGAGCAGGCGAGGGTCCAGGGCCTGAGCCACTCACGGGTACAAGGGATGAGGAAGAGGAGGAAGTGGGCAGAGACCGCTGGCAGGGCTGGGCAGAGTCCAGGGGGGGCCTGGTCGATGCCACTGTCTAGCAGGCAGAAGACAAGTGAATCAGGGTCAGGACAAGGCTTCCACAGTTTCAGAATGCCCAAATGCCATAGAGTTCGGTAGACACAGGCCAGCACAGTCAGTGCCTTCCTCTCCATGGCAACACATGCACACAAAATTAATCCCATTACAAACCACAACTCAGAACCACAAGCAAGATGATGTCCAAAGATTAAACTGTTGTACTGCAAAGAACCTAACAAAAGCTCCAATATAAACTGCACTTTAGTACCTTGGTGTATTATCTCAGAGCTCATGGAAGCTTTTCCTCTTCTTCAGCCTTTTTTCTCTTACTTTTAAAAGGTAATTTCATTTTTTTTTTCTTTTTCCCTCCAAAAAAAAAAAAAAAAAGCAAAACAAAACAAAAACCTGATTATATAGCTAAGTAGGTCTCGAACTGTGTCTTCCTGCTTCAGTCTTCTGAGGGCTGGGGTTACAGGCACACACCATCATATGCAGTTTTTTCCCTTGCATTTTTGGAAGGTGGTGCTGTTTTCTTAATTTCTTGTAATGCTTTTGGGTCTGAACTGGCAAGTTTTACTTTTTCATTCATGCAGAACTAAAATTTGTATTTAAAGGCATATAAGGAAGGAAAGGCAGTTGCTTTGACCATGAAGTCATAAGAGAAGAAAGCTGGATAAAAGCCACAGGACTGAGCACCAGCACTCATCTCTCTCTGCTCACTGGTAGCAAACACAATGTGACGAGACACCTCAAACCCCTGTTGCCATGCCTTCCCCATCACAATGGGTTGTACCCTTAAACCATGAGCCAGAAGTCCCTGCATCCCTTAACTTAAAGTAAAATAAAAACACACAGGACTGTTTTAGCTATAGAAAAATGAATATAATGCTAAACTAGATTTTTATTTATATTATATTTTCATGTAACATCACTCAAATGTCAGATGAGCTTATTATTTTTAGGTTTACTTTTTAGAGACAAGATCTCAATATTGTAGTTCAGGATGGCCTTGAACTCTCCATCCTCCTGCCTCAACCTCTTGAGTACCAGGATTATAGGCCAGCGCCACCATGTCCCAGCTTGGCTTCTTACATCTTTTTAACAGATCCATGTATGTCTCTTGCGGCAGGAAGGCTGGAGAGGTAGAAAACCTTTCTGTACTGTCCAGAAGCCAAGCTCATAAAAGGAGCCTCAACCACAGCAAGTCTGTGTGAAGTTCTCCCAGGAGCCCAGGGAGGAGGCCACTCAGAGAGAAGCGAAGGCCAGGAATAGACTAGCAGGAAGGCCAATCAGGACCACCAGGGCAAGAAAGACTCAGCAGACGCAGTCTCAGGATTTAACAATGACCCCCATGGCAGGTGTCTACCCTCAGGAGCCCAGAAGTCACAGTAGGTACATACATATAGAAATCAAGCTTTATGGAAGTACAGCCACCACTATTCACTCATAAACTTCTGGCAGTTATGTTTTCAGGAACAAAACTGAGGGACCAACAGAAGCAGAACGGCCTGCAAAGCCAAAAATTTCTCCCATGACCCTTTACAGAAAACAGGAGCTAATCCCAGCCCAACCCTAAGAAACAAGAGCCTCCTCACCATCCTGGGGATTGACCCTAGGGCCTCAGACATGCTAGGCAAACAGTCTACTCAGCTTTCTTTTTACTTTGTGCAATGGGATCTCTCTAAGTTGGCCAAGATAGCCTTCAACTTGCAATCGTCTTGTCTCAACCTCCCAAGTAGCTGGGATTACAGACCTGTGTTTCGAGGTCCAACTAGTAATGGGTTTCTATAGATTGATGGAGTTTTTTTTTTTTTAAAGATTTTAAATTACTTGTATATGTATATGTCTCTGTATGGGTATGTATGTGCACATGGGTATAGGTACCCTTGGAAGTCACAAAAGGACGCCAGAACCTCTGGAACTTGGCTCACAAGTGGTTGTAAACCATCCACTATGGATACTGTGAACTGAACTCAGGTCCTCTGCAAGAGTTAGTATGTGCTCTTAACCACTGAATCATCTTTCCAGCCCTGTACAGTTTCTTAAAAGCCATTTACCATAGCTGATCCTTTTTTTGTTTTGTTTTGTTTTTTTTCCGAGAAAGGGTTTCTCTGTGTAGCTTTGGCTGTCCTGGAACTAACTCTGTAGACCAGACTGGCATAGCTGATTCTTTTAACAACAAAGGCAGGAAACAAAGGTTAAAAAAAAAAAAAAATCATCATGCTGCTGTAAGTGAGGACTGTGACTCCAAAAGAAGGAAGATCACATTCTTGAAAGCAAGGCCATGGGGAGCCTGGCATGGTGGAGCGCACCTTTAATCCCATCACTCGGGAGAGGGAAGCAGGCCCCTTTGATTGATCTCTGTGAGTTTGAGCAAAGTGAGTTCCAGGACAGCCAGGGCTGTTATATAGAGAAACCCTGTCTCGGAAAAAAAAAACAAAAACAAAAACAAAACAAAAAGCCATGGGGACAGAGTTTAGTGGCCCTGGGGGGAGTTCACCCTCCTTCCCTAACCAAGTGTGTAGGAGACTCCCATACCTTCCTGCCTCAAAGCTCTAGAATAGTCCAAGATACTTACAACATAGCTGATAACACGTCGAGTTTTTAACCTTTGGCCTGAACTCCTCATAAAATGGGAATAGCAAATTCCACTTCACAAAGTTGCTAGGTAGAGAAACTAATGCCAATGAAGTCCCTACCACAGCACATGGTAGTCAGTATAGATTGTTCTTCCCTTTCTGTGCACATCTGTTTTAAGTCTTTGCTATAAATCCTAACTGGAACTTAAGGCTTTTCTGAGTAGCTCCCTTAATAATATGAGGGAGGTGAGAGCAAAGGGGCCTAGCACTCACTGACTCCCATCTGTGCTTTAAAGCTGGTGTACCTGCCATGCTGCACAGTCTCACTGGACTCCAGGGACTGGAGTAAGCACTCACAAACCCACAGAGGTGTGAAGTCAGTGAGGAGGAGAAGCAGCCTCAACATTACAACAGGCACAGTGTCATCCACGCTGGTGGAATTCATCGTATTGGGAAAAAGGGAAAAGAGGGAGCAAAGGAGGAAACCTAGCTGATGGTGGCTTCACCCTGGAACACAGCTGGAGTCAACTCTGAATTATCACTTCATCCATGTCTCTTTGGGTCAGTCTCACAACTTTTCAAGACTGGTAAAATTAGTCACTGTCTAAGGGTTCCCAGAAGACCAACTGGGGTAACAAATACAACCCACTCCAAACAGCATGTGACTCAACAGGTCGAGGTTCCCTCTACTAAGAGCAACAATAATAATGATTTTCTATTACTTTAATGATTGTTATTACAGAGCCAAATAGAATTAATTTGCAACTGCTACAATAACCAACTGTGCTAAAAGGGTAAGTAAAGCTGCTCCCAGGAATGTGCAGGTTCAGTGCAGACCACACTACCAAATACCTAAACTGCAAGCCATCTTTGCAGACCGTTTCCTCTTTTCTTCTGCACCTCACTAGTCAAAACAGCCAATGTCCACAGAGTACCTGGGTCTGGGAAGAAAGCTGAGAGGTCTGCATCTGTGCCTTCCCGGGCATCGGAACGTGGAGGGCTGGCTGGGCAGGCTGTGGAGGAGGAGCAGCGAGCTGGCTGGGCAGGGGGGCAGGGATGGGGGCATTCAGCTGTTGAGTCTTCACTGGGATTTGGAGCTGAGTTGGAGCTTCCACCATCTGTGACTGCTGTGAAAACTGTAAGGTGGAAGGGAGGGTTGTGGCTGGGACACTGGCTGGAGGCAGCCTCGCAGGGAGCTGTGGCGGTGGGGTATGCAAGCTGGCGGCATTCTGCACAGGAGGCCCTGTGGAGGGGTCATACTGCTGCTGGCTCTGCTTCTGTCCAGTGAGCTGTGTAGCCTGAGGAGTTGGGGGCATCCCTCCTGCAAAATAAAAAAGAGTCCAAAGCAATGATCTCAGAGCAGAGCAGCTTCCACCAAGTGACTCACAGGGACACACACTGGACATTCTGTTGCTCACATGAGAACTGTTACACTCAAAATGGGAGTGTCCTAGGCAGACCTAAGGTCAGGATGAGCAAACAAAGAAGGAAAGAATGCACCCAACTATTGCAAGTTAGTACTAAGCAAAACAAGCATCAAATAACCACAGGGCACCTGACAGCAGTAGCAATAAGGAACACAGAAATAAAATCACTTGAAAGCACAATGTGGAGATGTGTGGCTCCCACTAGAATGGCAAGAACCTGTCTCCAGGGGCTTTCTCAATACTGAATTGATTGAGGTGCAAAGACATGTCCCCACATGGGAAATTCCACATCCAGTACACTCCCTTGACTGCACGGCCCTAATCTGGGCCAGGCTCTAGGTTTTGGGCATTCCCTCACGACAAACTAAGAGTGCTGCTCTACTGCTGGGTCTTACCTTGGACTGTCGGCATTAACTGCTGCAGAGGGACTCCTGCATTCACCCCTGGATGCTGGAAAACTACCCCTGGATGACCCACTTCAAGACGAGGTCTCTTAGACTGCTCTAGAATAATTTTCAAGAAAGGTGTCGTTTCATATAAAAATAAAACCACAGAAGTAGTAGGAAAAAAAAACATATGTAAGTGTTTTTATAATCTTTGAAAAGGGAAGCCCTTCTATGCTATAAGGGATAAGACTGACACAGTTTCATTAAAATTTTGAAAGTACAAAGAAAAGCATCATACAAAGGTCAAAGGACAAGCAACAACTGAGACATTACAACACATGACTGGCAGAGGCTCACTTAATCATTCTCAAAGCACTCACAAATAAAATGAGAAGTTTCAATGCCCAGGACAATTGACAGAGAACATAAATATTGAGCCAGGAACAGAGTCACAAATGGTTAATGAGCAATAAAAGCTCCTGTGCAATCTTACTCAGAATCAGACAACAACATCAAAACAGGAGGTGTGACTTCACCCTTAGGTCAGACCACCGAAGATTACAAGATTTATCAAAAAAAGGAAAATGGACAAAATGTGAGAGCCAGAAACTGTTGACAGTGGTGGAATCGGACATGCCTGCTGGTGGGCAATTTGAGAGCAACACTACAGTTCATTCAAGAGGCTGTTCCTTCAAATCAGCTACCAGATATGTCAAATGAACATTTCAGACTATATGTCAAGTCTGCTCATTCTGGCAGAAAAACAAAACAAAGCAAAAGAAACGTAGTAATAAACAGGGAAGACTTGCAAAGAATGACTGATAAAAGTCAACTGGCCAAAGCCATGTGTAGTGGCACACACCTGCAAACCCAGCATTGGAGAGCCAGAGGCAGGAGGTTCCCTCCAAGTTCAAGGCCAGCCTGGGCTACATCAAGAGTTCCAGGCCAGCTAGGTCTCATGAAACAGAATCTTTTTTTTTTTTAATTTTAATTTTTATTCTTATTTATTATGCATACAGTGTGCTGTCTGCATGTTTGCCTGCAGGCCAGAAGAGGGCACCAGATCTATTACAGATGGTTGTCAACCACCATGTAGTTTCTGGGAATTGAACTCAGGACCTCTGGAAGAGCAGTCAATGTTCTTAACCTCTGAGCCATCTCTCCAGCCCATGAGACAGAATCTTAAAAAAAAAAAAAAAAAAGCTCATCCACACAGCGGAACATGGTGCAGACATCAGAAGATTCAGATGCACTAACTAGGAAAGTAACCTATTATGGTCATTATTTTTTTTTTTAAAGATTTATTTATTTATTATGTATACAGCATGTATGACCAGAAGAGGGCGCCAGATCTTGTTATAGATGGTTGTGAGCCACCATGTGGTTGCTGGGAATTGAACTCAGGACCTCTGGAAGAGCAGTCGGTGCTCTTAACCTCTGAGCCATCTCTCCAGCCCGGTCATTATTTTTTTAAAGTAACTCTGTATCTGTGTGTTTACATTTTAGTTTTTTCAGAGTAACTCATATGTATGGAAATTTTGGGTATGTACAGAAGAATGTGTGATAATCACAAAATATTGACAGCGGCCCTTGCTGTGGCTGCAGAAGAAGCAGGCATAAAGTCAGAGACAGCTATGTGTCACCTTCTGAACTACTGTAGCCTCTCACATTTTAAAAAAAGGGAGTTCCAGGCAGTGATGGTATGTACTATTAATCCCAGCACTGGGGAGACAGAGGCAGGGGGATTCCTGTGAGTTCCAGGCCAGCTAGTGATACACAGAGAAACCCTATCTTGAAGGAAAAAAAAAAGTGTCATCACATGGGGGGGAGGGGGTGCCGGCACAGGGTGCATGGTAGTTTAAAAAATAGCTTCCAAATGTGGCCTAACAGTGAGTCATACCATGACTGTTCATGGGAAAGCAGATGGAATGTACAGAATCAACTGAAGTTTCTAACTTCAATACAGATAAAAACTTGTGCAAATATTTTAGTTGATAATAACCAAAAGAAAAATTAACTTAGAAGAAATTAAGTTCTTTAGAAACATGTGGCAACTAAACCACCAATGTACTGTTGGCCATGCTGGGCATACCTGTAGGTGGCATCACCTGCTGCCTCTTAAAGGGATCGGCTTCTGTGGCACTGCCAGCCCCCACCACTA
The DNA here is from genome assembly GCA_902168325.1 of Peromyscus nudipes. NCBI lineage: Eukaryota > Metazoa > Chordata > Mammalia > Rodentia > Cricetidae > Peromyscus > Peromyscus nudipes. The sequence goes on from CABHPH010133679.1 coordinate 26,615, forward strand.
GGCTCCCAGTCAGGGCTTGGTGCTGAAAAAAAATGAAAATCAATAAGATTCTTATTGTTACAGCCATCAGAAGAATGACACACACTAAAACTACCATACCTATTCCAAACCCTGACCTCTCTCCTTTTAGTAAGGCTCCTTTTAGCAACTGCTACTATCCACACAAAGTATTTAAACACACACACACGGAATATATATTTACATATCAGAAATACTGTAAGATTCTAACTTACCTCTTAGGAGAAAAAAAAGGACTGGTAAAGACCTATTTTTCTGGTTTTAAATGGAATTTCAAATCATCACCAATCTACGAGCTTCAAACACTAGCTTTAACTATTGAATGACAGCAAAAGGGCTGAACTGGAAAACCTTCCTTTCAGTTCAAGGCTATCGCTTGGCTGGCCTAAGGTCATATACTACCTGTCCCAATTTCACACCAAAAACTCAGTAACGGAAGGAAAACTACAGGTGCCTTCCTACTGGGGAACAACATGAAAACCCTAATTAACAACAATCTATCTGGAATCTCCAAGATGATGCTTTTTGATTACCACCTCTCCCTCCCACCCCCTTTCTGTATACATATACATATATATATATTATATACACATATATGTGTATTACAAATGAATATATATGTTATTTAAATAAAGTTTAAATAAAGCAGAGGAATTCAATCTGTATGAGCGACGTGGTTTCAACTAGCTGCATTTGACATTCTAGAAAAGGCAGAACTATAGGACAGGAGTGGGTGGGAGGGATGGGTAGAATACAGCATATTTTATATGACCATCATGGCAGTCTAAACCTACAATAAGCACAGCAACAAGAGGGAGCCCCAGTGCACACTACAAACTCTGGATGACAATAATGTCCATGAGGGATCAGTTAAAAAAGTGAACCCCCATGGGGGATGTCAACAGGAATAAGGCTACACACGTTGGAAGACAGGGAAAAGGGATTTGGATAATCTTTGTACCTTATTTCTGTTCTGCTATAAACCAAAAGCTGACCTAAAATAAATAGTCAGGCTTGGTGTGCATGTCTTTAATCCTAGCACCCAGGAGGCAGACGCAGGTAGATCTCTGTGAGTTGAGGCCAGCCTGAGTTCTAGGCCAGGGATATGCAATGAGGCCCGTCTTTAAAAAAAAAAAAAAAATTAGAAGACCTTTAAGCTAAGCAGAGCAATTTGTGCATATAATTCCAGCACAGAAGCAAAAGATCTCTTAGTTGGAGGCCAGCCAGGGATCCATAGTGAGACCCACCCCCTCCCAAAAAAGAAACAAAGATCAAAAACATATTTACCTAAAAAGCTACTGACATGTCACTTTACAAAAAGAGCAATTCACTGAATCTTGGTCAGCAAAGACTTCCCCATCTGAGCACTGTCCCTGCCATATTAGCAGGTTTCCTAACAGCAGTGCTGACCAGTAGGTATAGGCCATGGAATTTCTCTCTAAAGGATTTAGCTCTTCCAGTCTCCTCTGTGGGGTACTTTAAACATCAAAGTTACTGGTGCTAATCAAAAGACACACCACAGAGCACAGGCTCACCAATAACAGTGAACACTGAGGTGCCCTGTTCATATTTAACAAAGATAGGAGGAAGATAGAAGAGTACAGGAGACAGAGAGTATGCTAGTCTTATGTCAAATTAACATAAGCTAGAGTTATCTGAAAGGAGGGAACCTCAATTAAGTAATGCCTCTGTAGTGGGCAGTGGTAGCACAGGCCTTTAATCCCAGCACTTGGGAGGCAGGCAGATCTCTGTGAGTTCAAGACCAGCCTAGTCTACAAAGAGTTCCAGGACAGCCAGAGCTGTTATTCAGAGAAACCCTGTCTCGAAAAACCAAAGAAAGGCTGGGCGGTGGTGGCACATGCCTTTAATCCCAGCACTCGGGAGGCAGAGGCAGGTGGATCTCTGTGAGTTCAAGGCCAGCCTGGGCTAGAGAGTGAGTTCCAGGAAAGG
>CABHPH010133680.1:335-11527 GCA_902168325.1 Peromyscus nudipes
TGTCTCAAAAAAAAAAAAAAAAAAAAAGAAAGAAAGAAAGAAAGAAAACACAAAAAACAAAAACAAAGCAAAATCAGGGGCAGGAGGATCATGAGTTCAAGGCTAGCCTAGACTACATGACAAATTCAAAGTCGGCCAGAACCATGGAAACCTCATCTCAAAAATAAACAAAACAAAACTCAACAACATACACAAGAGGAGATCCGAGGCTACTGAGTCAGTGGTATCTTCCACACTATCACACCCTTCCTTTCCTACAGATAAGTTCCACGGCTTACTGTCCAAACGCAGTTATGTGAAACTGAGATGTTTAGTCATTTGTACTAATACAGAAACACAATCTAGAAACCCTTTGAGGCGGCTCCTCCATTTTGATACACCCATTCACCACATTTATTTCTTCAGTGAGTATTATTGAATACCTCCAGCCCAATGGAGTACACACACAGTGAATGTGTACTGTTTCAGCATCTACTGGACCCAGAGACGACAGAGGGAGGGGAGATGTGTTTGTAGCATGAACAGTTACAGTAGAGGAGGCTATGGTTGTTTTTTTAAAATACGTTTACTGGGTATGCATTATGTGTTGGGTGGACCATGAGAACACTTGCATAGAAATTCCAAGGATTAATTTGCTTTTGATGGGAATACTGGATGGGGGCAGGGACGGAGACTTTAAAAGCATACAGGAAAGCTTTAGGCTGCTTGGGGTAGGACTAGGGTGAGGCAGGACAGTGAAGGGGACAAGGAACGCAGGTTCTAAAGTAGAAAGGACAGAGTGAAGGTTGAGGAGACGGTTTGTGTCTAGTGTACAACAGGCTCCGAGCAGCATTAGTGTGTCTCTGTCTGACCTACAGACTATGATAGCAGGGTGTAGGGTGGATGGGGCACCCACAGGGCACAGTGTTAACTGCTGGGCATTTTCATTGAGCAAAGTTACATATGTTAAATAAAACTGTTTTGGACTGAGTTCCCTCATTGGGCCTTAACAGACCAGATCGAAAATCAAAATGGAGTCACCCACGCTAAAGTTCCGAGTTGCCAACAACTCAATCATTGCCAGACCCTCTAAAGAAATCAAGGGAGAGGCTGGGTGTGCTGTACATACACCAGGCACAGGGGTGGGGGCAGGAGGATCAGGAGTTCAAGATCATCCTTTGCTGTACACTAAATTCAAGGCCAGCCTGGCTACATGAGACCTTCCCTCAAAAATAGAGAGAGAGGCAATGCCAGTGCTATGATAATTAAGTAATTTTAAGTGCTTTAATCTTGTCCTAGCTAGAGTTACTATTGCTGTGATGAAACACCATGACCAAAAACAGGTTGGGGAGGAAAGGGTTTATTTAACTTATCCTTTCACGCCCCTAGTCCATCACTGAAGGAAGTCAGGACAGGAGCTTGCTCACCATGCTTTCTTAAAGAGTCCAGGACTGCCAGCCCAGGGGTGGCCCCACTCACAATGGGCTAGGTGGGCCCTCCCCCATCAATCACTAATTAATAAAATGCCCTATAGGCAGATCTTATGGAGGCATTTTCTCGACTGAGGCTCCCTCCTTTAAGATGACTCTAGCTTGTGTTGCGTTGAAGTAAGACTAGCCAGCACAAATCCTTCTGCGAACAAGTTAATGAGTTATTTTTCTGTTGTTCCGTATCTGTTCGCTGACTGGCAAGCAAGGTAACTTGGAAAATTTCTTTCTCTCTGTTTTGACTTTTGTCAGCCTTTCTCTGCCTATGAAACTCACCTCCTCGGGATAGATTGGTGGAACATTTATTTCACTTTACAGAATGAAACATTGCCCGATTCTGGAACTGAAAACAAAGCTAGTTGCAGAGACACTACAGGTAAAATCAGGATGAAGTTTTTGGTGAAGTCTAAACCTTGGCCCCAGTTGAAAAGCTCTGAGAAAGCTTTATGCAGGAGAAAGGGAGAGGAGACGGGAAATTCCCAAGGAGCTTCCTTAGACCTGCCTGCTCCCTCCTGCTCAACTTGGAAATTCTTCTTGCTTTTGTTTTTGTTCCTACTATGAGGCCCTGGCTGGCCTGGAATGAACAGCAGCAATCTTCCCGCTTGGGCTTCTTGGGTGATGGGATTCCAGGTGTTCACCGGTTCACCAGGATACCCACCCTGACGCTTTTCTTTTCTTTCTACTGTCCTGTAGAATGAACCTGGAGTGGACTGAAGACAGGACAGTGTTTAACCAAGTGTCACTAACCTATGTCCTGTGTCTGTTCTTCCCATACATCGTCAGAGCAAAGGGATTTGATGAGGAGGAAACCAGGACTGGAAGACCGCTCGAGATGCTAACTTAATCTCAGCCAGGTCCAAAAGGCAGGGGACACCAGTGAGCATCAGCTAGAAGCCCAGAAGATGCTGGGCACACACACCACGCATAAGACCGGAGAGCTTGGCCTGAGCCAGGATGGCAGGAGTCAAGGAAAGGCCACACAACTAGGTGGGAACTCAGATAGCCAGAGTGCACCCTCCAAGCCATCTTCATCCATCAACAAAACAAGTCCACGTGAAGATGGCTTCAGGACCCAAGTAGGGAAGACTGTACTCATGGAAGACAACAGTGGCTTCTGTTTATGGGCAAAGACTATAAGGATGGGCAGTTCTGGTCGTGTTCATATGAGAAATAAGAGAAGAGCGGCGGCGGCGGCGGCGGTGGCAGCAGCGGCTGCAGCCCAGCAAATGCAGCTTCCAGATAGGCGGCTTCCCCATTGGCATCTTGCTGGGTCCTCCACAGGGGGCCTGGCTTCCAGCTTGCCCTTTAGCGTGTGTGGGTGGCCAGCTATACTCCACCACAAGCAACAATTTCATTTTCCCACTTCCTGGGATTCCTGTGGAGAGAATTGGAGGGGGCAGCCTCTACCGAGATCGTTAGAAAGCAAGTGTGTCTCAACAAGGGTGGGATGTGGAATTCAAGCAAAGGACATTTCCTCTGCTGGCTTAAGGAGCTGGTCTAAGAGAACCACCTAGAGCAGTGGTTCTCAACTTTCCTAATGCTGCGACCCTTTAATAAAGTTCCTCAAACCATGGTGACCCCCAACTGTATAATTATTTTCCTTACTACTTTATAATTGTGATTTTGCTACTGTTATGAACAGTAATATGAATACCTGTGTTTTCCGATGGTCTTAGGTGACCCCTCAACAGGTTTTGACTCACAGGTTGAGAAACTCTGACCTAGACAGAGTCATCTGGAACCCCTCTGGGGCTCAGTTGTGTTTGCTGGCTTTTCTCCTTTTGGTTACATTGCTGGTTTCATGCTCTGATTATGGTAGTGTTGAAGTGGGTGTGCTAAGTCCCATTTTACTGGGATCAGTGTCCTGATAGATAAATACTGGAAGGGGATAGAGCTGGTCAGGGTGAGGGTAGGGGGTTGGGGGTAGGTTTCACAGGAGAATCCTGAGCTGGGCCATGTGTTCTGGAAGGGAAGGAATTGTCTTTTTTCTCTGATCCCAGTGGTAGCACATCTAAGACATTCGGTGCATCTGTGAAATAAAGACAGACTTTAGTTCCTTTTTATTGATAGGTTTATCTATTTTGCAAGTTTCAGACAGGATCTTGCGATGCACCTTAGTCTGCCTTCTAACTTGTAATACACCTGTCTTCACCTCCCAAGTTGGGTTTACAGGGATGTGTCACCATGCCTGGCTTGGAAGACCTAAGAGGTAAGGGGCAGGAGTATCTTTCTGAGTCAAGGCCTTCGATGATATGCAGATTTGTTTGATTTTCTTGGGAAATATTGCTGTTAGAATTTCATTCTGATTCAATTGTTCTGGAAGCTCCAGTGGTTCGGTTTTAATTTCACTTTGAACTCATTAACTCCGTTTTTGTTTTGTTGGCTCTCTCCTCCTCTAACAAATCATTTGGTTCATGATTTGTTTTTCTAACAAAATATTTGTCTCTCATTTGTTTTAGACTGCAGCAAATTAGTGCCATTTAAAAATAGTTTTTGTTTAATGGCTGTGATCAGTAGAGCTAAGGAAGTGATGCGTAGGGGAGGGAACATGTGATGAGTTTGCATTTAATTTTTAATCCTAATTAGTGTCAGCAATGCCCTACGTGCTCATTAAGTCTCAAATGAAGATCAAAGGGAGCCCAGGGGAAGCTTCCTTCCTGCTCCCATGCTAGACAGGAAGCATTGCTACCTGTCCTCCATCACACTCTGACCCAGAGGCTTTAAAAGACATCTGTGTTCTTTGTAGTTTGCAAAGGGGTTTCTTCTTCCCTCCCTCCCTCCCTCATTTCCATCTTTGTATGTATGACATGCATGCACACGTGTGTGTGCATGTATTCATGTGTGAGTATGGACACTCATGTGCCACAGCACACAAGTAGAGGTCCGAGGGGTGCCTCTGGTGCCCTGCCCCCACACCACCTTCCATCTTAATTGAGATAGGGCCTCCTTGTTCCTTGACTGTTGAGTATGCAGGCTGGCTGGCCCACAAACTTCTGGACAGGCTCCTGTTTTGCTTTGTGTGTTTCATTTATTTGTTTTTGTTTGTTTTATACGTATTTATTTTATTTTGTGTGTGTGAGTGTTTTACTTGCATGTATATCTGTGCACAATATGCATGCCTAGAATCCCAGAAAGTCAGAAGAGGTTGTGGGATCCCCTCAAATTGGAGTTAAGAGTTAAGGATGGTTGTGACCCACCCTGTGCTGTTTATTTATATAGTTGGTTTTGGCTTTTATTGAGACATGGTTTTGCTCTGAAGCCTAGGTGCCCTCCAGTTCCTAATCTTCCTGACTCTGCCTCCTGAGTGCTGGTATTATAGGTGGTCACTACCTGCCCAGCTAGCATGGATAATCTCCAGACAGAAATTTAATCCTTGGAGTTCTAGACGCTGGGAAGTCATTGTGTTTACAGACTCGGTGTGTAGTGAGCACCCGCTCTGACTTCTGAGATGGTTCCTGCTTGCTGTCATCACACGAGTGCCCTTAGTGGTGGGGATTGAACCCAGGGCCAGATACATGCCAGGCCATGCTCCCACTAAGCACCAATCTCATCCCAGGCTCTGTCTTTAATCAGGGCACCAGTCACCTCCTGGGCTCCAGTACCTATTACACTAGAGATTAGATGTAGGTTTGGGAGGAAAACAGACATTCAGACCGTAGTTTCTCACACGAACAGAAATACTTAAAACAAAAAACTCAAGCTTATCACTTCCTGCTTGCTGCCTGCTCATCTCTGCCCTCAACTCCTCTGGGTATCTGCTAACCTTTGGGGGATGGAGGTATCCTGAGCTTGTGGGAAATTACTCAGTCCCTACCCCTGACTCAAACCAGAATTAACTACATGTGGCTCACAAATCGAAGACTCCTTGCAGAGAGAGAACAATTCCCACTTTGTTTTAAGACACGATCTCATGTAGCCCAAACTGACTTCCAACTCTCTATGTTGTTGAGGATGACCTTAACCTCCAGATCTTCCTGCTGCCTCCTCCTAAGCACTACAATTCCAGACATGTGCCATCAGGCCCAGCCTGAGGGAGGCAAATTCTTTAGAGGGTCTACCAGGTATGCCCAACCTTCAGCCACAGGCTACACACAGAGCATGTCATAACGGATAGGCGTGAATGCATCCCAATCCAAGATCCTAAACTTACTTAAAACATTATGAAATCTCTCTCTCCCTCTCTCTCCTAACTCAAGTGTATGGCTCTGCAGCGTGAACTTCGCAGATGACACTGTGTCACAATGTTCAAACACTGGGCACACCTGACTCACTTTGTGTTTTTCATTGCAGATTCGTCCAAGAACCTGCCAGAAACAAGAGGGCACTCAGAACACTTCTGTAGGCTTTCCCCCTTCTCTAGACTTCCATCAGTGGCCTAGGGTCTACTTCAGAGACATCTTCATCTCTTAGAGGTACATGTGGCAGTGAGAGAGTACCCCAAAGCCACAGAGGCAAGGACTGATTGCTCTGGTGGCTTGCACCTACCAGGTATCATCACCGGCCTCCTTGCTTTGTTCTGGGTTTGGTGGTTGGGAACAGGGAGAAAGTTGTAGAAAGAAGATGCTAATTTTATTTGAGCCTATGGAGGAATGTGGTTTACCTGAGGAATGTAGATGGCTACAGGGCTCTGTTCCTAGTTTGCTGAGTATCCTTTGACAAAGTGGTCAGCTCCCCTGGGCCTCTCTGGCTGGGTTCCCCGACCTGTGGCACCGCAGAAAGGGAGGGGGATGTCCTGGGCTACCTTTTCTGGTAGTGTGAGACTTCACTAATTAGATTGAGGGAAAGCCAAGGGCAGTGCCTTGAGTCAGCATCGTTGGGATTGGTTACAAGCACAGGCCCAGATTCTGAACCTGCAGGCTCCTCTGGGAAGAAGAGACCTCCAGCTGCCCTCTATTTCTTTCCCTTCACTCTCCAGGCAGCGTCCTTGACATTACTGAACAGTATCTGATTGTGGATCAGGAGACATTTCTGGAAAACACGATTTTTAATAGCTCTGTGTGGCCATACTTTCCCCACAGACTACACCCTGACCTTGCTCTGTGAGGTATAGACTTCTATTCCTATATTTTGCATTGAACACAGAGGCTTCCAGTGGTCCATCCTGCCTGGATCACTGGCTTTGGGATCAGAGGACAGAATTCACTCCAAGTGGTTGTAGGTGTTGGGCTGTAACTTCTGCTCATTGCTACCAGGTGCAGAGCGCCACATGATCTCCAATGAGCTTCTCGTGAAATAGGGCTGAGGAACAGCAGTGAATTAACTACAGTACAGATCTGCTTGGTTGGGAGTTCCATAAGACTCGGCTCCTCTGTGAAGCTTTCCTTAAGTCCTCTTGCATGGGATCCTCAGGGATTCCAGAGTGTTCCAGACTTCCCTCTGTGAAGGTACTCAGTGTTCACTGTGATGCGCGTCTGTTTATTAGCTTGGTTCCACTGGGCCTCAGTTTCCTGGAAGGCGAATATATCTCAGGTTCTTCTATCCTTTCGGTGGCCGGCATGGTGCGTTACAGAACAAGAGCTCGGGAATTAGGGCAGTAAGAATGAAAGACTGAGACAATGTGGAATGAATCTAAAGGCTGCTGGCACTGGAAGTGGGGGGCTAGTTATAAGAAAGAGCACCCCAACAGTTCCCACGGCAGAGGTCTTTAAGAAGGAGCATCATGCCACCTGCTTGGCTTGAACTGACCTGGGCAGAGCCATGAACGGCTCTCAAAGAAGTGAAAAGTGTGTATGGTTCTTTCTAGGAACAGACCCTCTTCTCCCATCTGTTTTTGAATCTGTCTGTAGCAAGAAAAATGTTGAAATAGAGAATCTTAAGTACACCCCAGCACTGGCCAAAGTTTCTAGTGCTATACTACAGGTCTTGGTTATGTCCTTGTATTTGAAGCCCATATTGAGGGTACCAGTATCCTTGTTTTATAGATGAAGAGACTAAAGGCCAGAATTGTAGCAGGAATCTTAAAAGGTCCAGCTGTTTAGCCAAGTTCATTCAGCTTGTATGCGCTACTACTCAGTTTCCAGTCTGTTTTTGTTTCTTGGTTTTTTTTTTTTTTTTTTTTTTTAGCTCTGAAGCCCTTTTGTTCTTTTCTGTCCTGACATTCATGACTCCCGGGCCTCTGACTCTCCTCCATTCCTATCACCTCCTGTCTTCTCTTACACTTAACCCAAGTTTCCTGACTAAAGATCCCAAAGTACTTTTATCACTGGGTCTAGCCTCTTGATGGAGAAGCTCAGCCCCTGAGAGGTCTGTAATCCCCAGCACCTGTGATTCCACAGCCACATTTCCAGTTCCATCTCCTGGATTCCTATTCTCTCCGCTCAGTTTGTGGCCAGGGAGATTTTTCTTACCTTCTTCTACAACACCAGAAGCAAACTGTCTTCTGCTTGGACACCAAAATCACCTTGGCTTTCATCACTGCTGTTTGTGTCAGGGCCTCATTATGTAGCCCAGGCTGGCCTTGAACTCACTACCCTCCTGCTGCCTCAACCTCCAGAGTCCTATGATTGCAGAAGTGTGACCCCATGCCCAGTGATCACAAGCGCCTTAATCCAAGTGATCAGAGGCTCTCTCTGATTTTTGAAAACTAGAATTTTCCAAGTAGGTTCCACCTCTTTTGAACACCCAGGAGAAAGGAGATTTCATTGGCTAACTATTATTCATTTTTCTTGAATTCACAAGTTATTCAAGAGGGAGTATTTCTGTCAGTGTTCTGATGTCATGCCAGTCCTCTCTCTTTTTGAGACAGGGTATGTAGACCAGGCTGGTCTTGAACTCATAGAGATCCACCAGCCTCTGCCTCCTCCCGAGTGCTGGAACTAAAGGCATGGGCTACCATGTCTGGCTTATGCAGCAGTCAAGACCAAGAAACAAAAGTGGATCAGGCTGATCTCTAGCTAGCCATGGAGAGGTTAAATCTTCCATCACAATACCTGGGAGGGTGAGGCGAGAGGACTGTGAATTGGAGGTCTATCTTGACTAATGGTAAGATCCTGTCTCATATTAAGTATATATATATATATATATATATATATATATATATATATATATATATGAGAGAGAGAGAGAGAGAGAGAGAGAGATAACACTCTTGTTATTCCCCATTTGTTAAGGATGGAAAGCTGAGATTGAGAACTCAGGCCCCAAAGCTCTGTCAGGATTTGAACCAGCATGTTGTCAAATACATGCTTTCCTCCTCTGCCATTCTGCCCACCCCATCCCACCCACCACCTCAGCCAGTCCCTCCTTCCTGTGCCTCCTGGTGACTCATTCTTTCTTGGCAGATGCTGTGGTTTGCAGACATTGTGGGTTTTGATAACTCGGCAAATGAAGTCATCATGTTGTTGTTCTCGGCGGCGTCCCTGTAGCGGCTGCTTCTCTGGCCACCCACTGCCCTATTCCCTGCGCCACTGCCGCCCGCCGCCAAGAGTCCCCTGGACTGTGTGGGAAACATGGCTCCTGGGTTGCACACTGTCTTTGAAAGAGTGTGGGTTCCCCGGAGACGAAAGCAGAAGCCTCCCTAAGGCTCTGCTCTGTGTCAACTCTGTCTTAAGCATCAGGAACCAGCGTGCTCACTGCAGGGTGAGTTCCCCACCTTCTCAGGGTTCCCACACTCGGTTCGGAGGCCAACTTTACCTTCTTTTTCCTCTGAGACTTTAAGCCTGACGAGACTTTAAGCCTGACGTGGCAATCCTCAGTCTCAAAGCCCTTCCTTTTATCTTTCCTCAGCCCCCTTGGTGCCTTGTCTATGTGAGGCATGAAGTGACCAGCACCAGTCTCCCAGAATTCCCTTGGTGGATGTGCAATTATCCTCCACCTTGTGCCCCTTGTGAGAGGAGGCTGCAGAGGGATGTGGGACTGAGTAAAGTGGCGTGTGAAAGAGGAAGAGGTGAGAAATACTGCACGGATTCTCCAAGCCAGGCACAGCACCTTACCTCTAGCTTCAATTTAATTGCAGTACTCTATCAGTACTCTTGACCTCGTTGCCATGGAGACACAGGTACTCAGCAAGGCCAAAGTGGCCTGCCCATCAAGGGCAAATCTGGAACTTGCTCTTGGCCAGTTTGATTCTGAAGTTTCGATTGCACTTTATCCTATAGGTGACAGAGAATCATTGGAAGTGTCTTAGCAGGAAGCTGAGAGACTAAAGCCTTGCTGTAGGGAGTTGAGCGGATAGGTGAGAAGGGAGTCCAAAGCTGTGAGGACCAGTGAAGGGACCACAGTGTCCACTGGAGTCTTGACCAGGAAGAGAGAAGAAGCAGGAAGACAGTGACAAGACAGCCTTTGCCCAGAATGTCCTTCCTTACGCTGTCATTGAGGGCTCTGCCAGGGTGTATGGACTGTGCCAGGGGTGACGCCAATTGCCACTATACATAGGGCACTCCCTCAGGGGCAGTATGGATGGGAAAGCTGGCAATAGGGGTGGGGATGGGGACTTCTGAACTCTTTCAGCAGGGCTGGACTAGGCTGCCTTCTCCCACTGGGGACCAGGCTCAGGCCACCACATTGAGTGTGCTCAATAAATAGTAAATGGCTGTGGTAAGCTATGAAATGGCTCTGGAATAGAGATGAGCCATCACTGTTTATGAGTGCCTCTTGTCCTGTGCTGGCACGGCAGACTGGGTGACTCCTCCTTTCCTGATGGGGAAACTGAGGCTCTGGGGCTCCAGGGCTTCTTTCCCACGGTTGCCTGGAAGGCCAGAGGGCGGGGTTCAGATGGAAAGCCTCAGTTCCAGCTCTGACAGCTCTCCGAAGCTCTTCTGTCTTTGGTGTCGGAGAAATGAGGGGAGTAATGATAAGCTTCCAGGAGTGGGGCAGCTCACAGTTTACAAAACTGCTTCCCATCCATTATCCCATCTGGTCCTCATAGCAATGTATTATTATTATTATTATTATTATTATTATTATTATTACTACTCCCATTTTGCAGTTGGGGAAACTGAGGCCCAATTATTTGAGGCTGTGGTTATTCAACCATGAGTAATAGAACTAGAATTCCTGATGAGGGATTCCTCCTTTTATTCTCCTTCCCTTTCTTTCTTTTTGGAGACAAGGTCTCACTCTATAGGACAGACTAGCTTTGAACTCATGGCCATACAGGAGTGAGATAGCATTCCTGGCTTAGGACAAGGCTGACTCTAAGCCCACACTCTTTTCAGGAGGCTGTGGCAAAGGAAGCAAAGGAAAGCCAGAGCAACAAAAGGGAGAGGCAGAGGGCTCCAAGGAGGGCGATGCAGCATGGCGGGCGCGGAGGGCTTCAGGTTAAACTTCATGTATGTTTTTAGGGAGCCACAGTTATCCACAGCAGATAGGGTTGTGGGGAAAGTTGTTTTATCTGCCTGGGAAGTTTTCACATTTATTACTAGAGGGGGAATGCACAGGAGGAGCCTCTGGGACAGAACTCCCCACTTCTCACTTGTGGACCTTGGGAAGATAAAGAGACAAGCGAAAAAGGATAAGACTGACACTTTTCAGTTGCCTCTGAGATGCCCAGTAAATTAAATTGTATGGATAGATGGGTGGGTGGAAGGATGGATGGTGAGAAGATGGGTGGGTAAGTTAAGTAGAGGGTAGGATAGATGAGCAGGTGAGTGGAAGACTGATGGGTAAGTAAATGGAAGGATGGACAGGTAGGTGAGTCGGTGGATAGATGGGTGGATGGATGGGTGAATGGATAGATGGATGGGTGGGTGGATGGATGGGTGGATTGGTGGGTGAATGGGTGGATGG